>BQNB010016522.1:0-71491 GCA_026074375.1 Tanacetum coccineum
TAAAGTCAAGTGAAGAAGACTCGATTGCTCGATTATAACATTAGGGGGGAGAATGTTGGACCAATAATATTATAAACACAAGTTAGGGTACTTAGTATGTATTATAGTTAGTTATAGTTAGTTTTTTACAGTTGTTTTTAAAAGGTCACGACCCTTGGTTCGAATGAACCAACACATCCTTTCATTATAACACCTAGGCCTGTTTTGTATGCAGTTTTTGCCTATTGCTTATTTGACTTTTTCTTGCTTTCTAGCTGTTTCCCTTTGCTTATTTTAGTTAGGCTAGCTTATTTAGTATAGGTGAACATCTGTTTTGCTTATTCCTTAATTTTCCTTTTGCTTATTTGACCAAATTGCCTTAACTGTTTTGCATTTTCATGTCTTAGTGTAAAAGTGAATTCTGTCAGCTTTAGTTGCTTATTTTTACTTTTCATAAAAAGTTGCTTTTTATAATTTGCTTATCTTTGTTAGTTTTACAAGTTTTAAAAAAAAGAAAAAAATTTATTTACCAAAAAGAGAGGCCACAAGGTTCGACCCTGTGACCTCCCTTTACACACACACACGTCCCACACATCCCACACACTAACCAACTGCCCTAGGGTCTTTTCACCTGGCATCCTTGCACAAACAATTCTCTTATACCTTTCTTAGCTCATTAAGCTTATTAGCCCTTTTTAATTTTAACAGCTTATTTTTCTTAGGATTGTCTTTGTTTAAGCTATTTTTCAGAATTTTTCCAGAATTTTTATAAAACTTTTAGTATCTTTTATATTTAATTTTAGTTAAAATCGTTTTTAATTCATAAAAAATTATAAAATAGTCAAAAAAAATATAATTTTTTTTAATTTTCTTTTATCATATAGTATCTAGGAAAAATAGATTTGTTTTTGTAGGGTCTAAATTGCAAAATTTCATTTTTTAAAGAACGAGATTCGTTCCCGTTCACGTTTTTTGTGTTTTAAAGCTCAAATCAACTCCGTTTTCGTTCTACTTTTCTTTAATCTTACTTTTTAGGGTTTTTAAGTGTCGTTTTTAGATTTCCGTTTACGTTTTCAGTATAATTTTGTGTGCCTTTTTCATTTATAGTTTAGATTGCCTTATTTTTCCCGTAGATTTAGAATCCAACCCAAATCTTGTTTCATTCAATCATCAAATGTCAATCCAACTCTCGACTTTCCAATTCACTCCTCGTTAGGGATAAACGACCCGGGAATATCACATACTACTTCCGGTTTCATTAATTTTGTGAATTTTGATCCTTATTATATATTTATATTTACTTATATTTATATATATATATATATATAAAGGGTTGAATTTAACTCTAATCATGTATATCTAAAGTCATTTTTTGTTTGACAACACGTTGAAGAGTTACAATGGTGCTTTTTACCTCATTTAGAAATTTTTGTGCAACACTTGATGTAGTATCATCCGAAAGCTCTTCATTTGGTATTGAAATTTGTTTAGAAACATTGGCCATTTTGGAAGTATTTAAAAAATATAACTCTTCACGTGACTTGGCTGTTTGAGAAACAAAAACCCCCGAAAGATGATTAATCTTTGTATAATTTTCCGGTTTTATTTATTTGTTCAATTGTTTCATTTTTAAGTGACTCTCTTGAGCAAGTTGCAGTGTCTCCTATGAATCATGCACAACAGGAGGATCATGCTTTTCTAATAGAACTTTGCCATTATACAAACTTTGTTGTTTCTACTGAGCTTGCTTGAGATAAAAAGGATTTTGATAACCCAAAGCCATTTTTTGTTCGGTGTGGTAAAACGAGTATGGCTTAGGTGAAAGCATGTGCATCGTTTGAATCGATTGACCCATTTTAACCAAAATATTATCTAACTCCTTTATCTTCTTCTCAAGTTGAATTTGTTTATCAAGAAGCTCGTCTTCATGTATTTTGAAATCAGACTTCAACTTTTTCTTTTCTTCATTAAGAAACGAAACAGTTGATTTCTCTTTTGAAAGTTGGTTATTTAAATTTGCAATTTCCTCATTTAAAGTCGTTATCATTTTAGCAGAACTTAGGTGAAGTGCATTTATCTTTTTAGTAAGACATTGCTCTTGATAAACAGACTTTTGATAACACCTTTCAAGTTTGTCATATTTTTCTTGACTAATTTCAAAACACTTTTCTTGATTTTTATATCTAGGGTCAATTCTGCATTTGATTCTTTCATTTTGCGATTGATCGAGTTGACTTTTTCAATTTCAATTGTCAAATTATTATATAATGATTCAAAATAAGCATGTGTTTTCTCAACAGTTGCAGGATGTTGTTCTACTGTTCCTCCATTATGTTCTATACTAGATTCCACAGAGATAACATTACTGTTATTTTGTTGAATCGTGAGTAGGCACGTAATTGTATCGACTTAAAAAAAATCTCAATATACTGCTTCATTCTTGAGTAAACTATATAAATGTATCATTATCATAACGATTTGTATCATGGTGAAACCACAGTGATCCATCAGATCATAGCCGCAGCTTGTTATGAGTCTGAGTACCCAAGGTCGATGCTTTGCTGGCCAAATTTGCCATCAAGATGCATTTGCAATGACTACCTTGATCTCTTAAGAATCCCCTGCGCAGAGGCATTAACTCAAACTCTAAGCTTTGAGTTGAATCCCTGCTTTCTTCCTTTTGAGTAATCAGCAACTGAATATGAAGATAAGCAACATCCCTTCTCCTTGGCTTGACTGTGTAGTTCCTAACAAGATGACCATTCCTCTGTAGTTATAACACCTTATTTGATTTTCGTTGTTTTCCCTTACCATATTACCTTACTGTGTTGCACAACAAACCATTCCTATTCTGATTCACATTCAGATTAGCAATCCTCGGAACAACAATAAGCCCATTCTGATTTCCAACATTCTGAACAGCCAGATTATGAACTGCATTCTGAACAACCTGATTCCCGATATTTTATGTTGAATTATACCTATTCTGATTCTCTGTCATCTTCCCAGCATACTGTTCAAACAGATTCCCACCATTACCTCCAGCCATCTGCATTGGTCTATCTTGCCCCATATTCATACATGGTTGTGCAATCTGCATGTTGCACAGGTTGGATGAAATTCTTTGATTGTTGTTGGTTGGTGTGTAATAGTTAAGTTTGAATGCTTTAGCTATTAGAACAAGTGTCATGTTCATTGCAGTTGTGAGATCAGAAATGTCTTCGGGATTTAACATTGGTTATTGCATGTAGTTCTGTTTGAATGATGGTTATGGGATGTATTTGTTGTTGGGTAGTGGTTGTTGCATATAGGTAATCTGTAATGGTTGATCTTGGTGAAACACTGGCTAATTGTAAGGAGTAATTATACATTTTTGCCATTAATGCCAAAGGATCATGTATTCTTGCAAGTCGTTCTGCCCTTAGTTCATTCACCTCCACCTGATTGTATTTCAAGAAATCATACAACTGAGTGTAATCTACTTCATGTAAATCCTTTGTTTGGTGAACAATAGTGACATGTCGGCTGGTTGTAAGTTTGTTTAGAAACTTGAGATTGCTAGCAATCTTTTCTAGAAAATGTGTGTTTCTTTAAAAGTCATTCATTAACTTTGAGAAGCGATGATAGTAAGACTCAATCGATTCCCCATCAGTAGAAGAAACCTTTCCTATTCATTAAACAACTTGGCCTTTTTCTCTTGAAGCCTAATATCATAACCTTTGATCATTTGCTAAACATGTAACCAGATTTCCTGAGCAGTTTCACAACTATCAACAGCAACATAGATGTATTAAGGAAGACCTATGAGAATAGTCTGAATGGCTTGATCATTTGCTTCCATTTGCTTTACTTCTTTTTTAATAAGTTCCTCATCAGTCTGCTCATGAAAAGATTCAGCAACTGAACTTTCACGTCTAGGATCACCTGGTTCAGGAAATCATTTCGTCTGACCAATGGACCATTACACAATGGAAATTGTATATTAGCTTTCCGTTTGGTTTACTCTTTTCATAACGAAGTTGATGGGAAGACCATGGAACATAGTTGTCTTTGTTAAACATAGGTGGACGGTTTTCGAAACCAGCAGCATAAATGTCTTGTTGAGTCGACATTGCAAAAATGATGTGACATGATATACTATTAATCGTTTTAGTGATTAGTGGTTAGGGAGTTTTCTTGATTTAGTTTTAAGTCTTGAAAGGTACGAAAAAAACTTGTACAAAATCGGATCAATCCAAAATCGGTTGAATGCCAAAATTGGTGAAATGGCAAATTCGGTAGTCAAAATCGGTTGTCAAAATTGGGTGGCAATTTCGATTGAATGTCAATTTCGGTTAAATGTCAATTTCGGTTGAATGTCAATTCGGTTGAAAGTCCAAATTTCTGTGGTCAATTTCGGTTCCAATTTTATGTGGCAATTCGTTGAATGTCATATCGATGTAATTTTTGTGGCCATAATCGTGGCAATTTTTCCCTGTGCAATTTCGGTGCCGTTCAAAGTGTCCAATTCGTTGCCATTCATAAAATCCGGAAAATCAACCTTTCAAAATCACCTAAAAGACCACTTTTTATAACGTTTTTAGATGATTTCTTTTGCAAAACTAAGTATAACTAAGATACTCTTAACATAAAAACACAAACTTTTGATTTTTAACACCGAAAAAATTTCACTTTTTGGTTCGTGACTTTAACCAAAACGTACCCTTTTTCAAGATTTTAAACAAACTAAACACACACAAATCACTAAACACTCATAGGCTCTTGATACCACATGTTAGCCTATCACTTCACATACAAAACACATGAAAATAAAAGAGATTCTAGAGAGAGAAAGAGGTTTTAAAGAGAGAAAGAGAAAGAAAGAAAAGTAGAAGATTACATAAAGAAGAATGAGTAACCAACACCCTCTTAACATGCTAGGAGGGTGATGTTTATAGTTTTAGAGACATGGACTCCATATGGAGTCGTTTGGGCCTTAATGGGGCCGATAAAAGAACCTTAATGGGCTTTATCTGACACCTAAGTCCAATTAGCTATAGATTAATTCATGAAAACAACTAGCATTTTTCCTATACAAGGCCTGAGAAATATATCAATGACCATCACTTATAAAACCGAGGCTAACAATTTCCACCCGAAATCACTAATTGACACCCGACACCTCCATCTTACACCATAAATTAAAATCCCAATTCCCCCTTTTTTTGTGTCCGGTTGTTCGTAGGATTCTCGCCGTTGTCTATTGCAGGGAGACACGGTGTAAAGGAAAAAGTAACTTTGGATGATTTGTTCCTTTATTTTAGGAAAGATTAAATTATTAAAAAAGAATCAATTTTGATTTATTTTCAAGTTTAAGTGTTGATTGTAATAGTTCTGATCTTGAAAAGGAATTGGGGAGAAAAAGAATCTTTTTGAAAGCGAAACATGTGTTTTTCAAATAAAGATTGTTGAGCTAGAAAAGACTTTAGCAAAACAAACAAAAGTAAAATATGATTTGTTGATGAAAATCGATAATCTTGAGAATGCTTTCGCCAATGAAGTTAAAAGGGAAACAATGGGGAAATTAACTACTTTCGAGAAAGAAAACTATGATTTTGTATCAAAGGTTACTCATCTCGAAAAGATCATTGCTCAAAAGATAAAAGATTTTGATGATGTCAAGCTTGAATTGTCGAACAGAACAGCTAAATTCGAAGCGTATTTTGAAAAACTTGAAAATACAAAAGTTGTTCTTGAACGACAATTAGCTCGTAAGGTTGATGATTCTAAAGCTGAAAAGGATCAATTTTTGAAAGAAATTAATCATTTAAGGACTCAACTTGAAAATCTGAAAGGGAAGTCTGTGAAAACTAAGTTTGATAAATCTTCGATTTTGGGAAAACCACCTGCTGATAAACTTTTGATAACATCTCAACTTTCAAAATCACGGTCTACTCCCAAAGTTGTTGTGCAAAAGGATTTGTCAAAACCAGTCACTGCACAGTCTTTGCCTAAAAATGAAAAGGATTTGCTTTTGAAACAAAATGCATTTTTAGAATCAAAATTGTCATCACAAGATCTTCGTTCTTGTCAAAAAGAATACCATGAGTTGAGAACTTTGTATAATGCTTTAAAAGTAAAGTTTGATTCTCTTAACCGGACAAAAAGGAAAACCAATGTTTCAAAATCTTCAAAACCTAAAGTAAGTGTTTCGGAAAAGATTCACACGGGTGAATTCTCAAAACCCTTTTCAAAAAGGGTTTCTCAGTTTACAGCCTATTCTTTGCAAAAAGATAGGAAGTTTTCTAAGAAATCTCAAATTTTTAAAACATCTTCTCCTCAAAAGGTTTTTAATACAAGTGCTTCAAATGCAAAGAATCAAGTTTTTGAAACTCCAAACTCTCGTTTTACACCGGTAAAACAAGTATGGAGGTTGTCTAAGAAAACTCAAACTTTTGAAACACCTAATTCTCAAGTGGTTTTTAAGACAAGTGCGTTATAAGATAAGAATCAAGTTTTTGTAACTCCACATTCTTGTTTTACACCAGTAAAACAAGTGTGGAGACAAAAGCAAAGTTATTTGAAATCTTTCAAATATTCCAAAACAGAAATGCTTTCGATGTAAAACAAGAATGACTCGGCTTTGATAAACAAAAATAATAGAAGATTTTCAAACGGTTCAGATACGAATTTTCAGAACGTTACACCAAATGTTAATAACAAATGGAAATCTTCTTCGTAAACAATATTTAAAACTCTTCAAGAAACACCGAGTTTCAATAATCAATGGAAAATCAAAAGGAATTTTAAATCTCCGTTGATTCCATAAGAGTTGTTTTCAAATGAAACATCGGTTTCAAGCTCTCATTGGAACTCAACATCTTTACATCGACTTGGCACAACTTTCAATTCGTTTTCAAAACTTGGCAAACCCGTTAGCACCGTGCTTAAATGGGTTCCAAAGATTGTTGTCTAATTCGATGTCAAAATGGTTTGTAATCAAATGTCAGATTGCAACCTATGCCTTAAATAAAAGGAAAGTTTACGGTTCAGTGCGCTTTACCTTCAAAAGAAGATAAATCTTCTTGTTTTTGAGCAAAATTTATTCAAAATCTTTCAAAAGTTTGCTCATTAAAATGATTTTTGATTATTTTTTATCAAAACTTGTTTTTCAACTAAAAAGAAAGTGTACGTTTCAGTACATTTTATCTTCAAAAGAAGAGAAATCTTCTTTGTCCTGGGTAGTTTTTAATAAAAAAAGTCTTTTAGAAGTTTGCTCGGCGATTGTAGCGGCTAATCGAGTTACAGAGTAATAAAGGGTGGGGGGCAAGTGGACGTGCTGGGAGGGTGTATAGCGCGAGAGCAGCCCTGCGTGTGGCTAGTAAGATGTTGGAGAAGTGTGGTGTCATGTATGGTAGCGATAGGACTCGTAGGAGCAGACTATTATTCAGCAGATCATAAGTTTCACGACGGAGACGAAACGCAGAGCGATATACAGCTCTAGTTTAGGATTTTCTAGTAAGATACATATTAGTGAAAGCAAACTAGATATATTTCGCATACTATGGTTTGAGAAGGTTGGGGTTTGTTTAACTAATTACTAACCTAATTATAATCTATTCTACCAGTGATAACTTTATGATAAGCAAGTGTATTTACCTAATCATGCACTACTCCTCAGATTGCTTCTCCTAGATCCGTTGCTTTGTCACACTTGTGATGATCTGTGTAAGTATTTCCTAGGTCATGAACGGATTACACGAACCCGTCGTCTATTTAATATTCTGTTAAGGCAACGCACAAGTAAGGTAGTATGAAGACTATTACAAGGCCCCTAAGAGTATATTAAATGCATGTGAAATAACTTAAGAGGGATCAACCATATAGTGGGTAAGGTAGTATGAAGACTGTTACCGATGGTATCCTTTCTACACTACTCGCGTTTCCCTAGACATATCAACAGCGATACAGACAAAAGCTGGTTTTCTAAAGCCTAACGCGCACATTCATCAACAAGAAGCAACATCAAAAGGATCTACAACCTAAGTTTCATGCAATCATAGATAAATACAAAGGAGGGTTTAGCCTCACATGTTATAAAGAAAGCAAGAAGATAAATTAATCAAACAACACATAGACATATTGAATGATTAATGATAAATAACCTTACTTGATTTAGAACATGGATTCAAGGTAGTACAATAGGGTTTTGAGGCCCTAAAAACGACCTATAAACCTCCTAAAATGACTAGGGTTCGTCTCCCTAGGGTTATACAAAATTATCCCAAAAGTTACACACTAAAACCCTAAAAACGGATTTATATTTAAAAACTTGTCGACACGACGGCGTCGCTTTGCAATCCTGACGTCGTCACCACGTAGATGATTCTAGATCCACTTTAAGCATCCACGTCCTGACTTCGTCGCATATTACTTGACCCCGTCCACTAATTAATCACGACGGGCGAGCTTTATGCTTGCGACGTCGTCTCCAGCCACTGTTTGCAAAAGTCATCATGAGATTTGGTGTATGTCCGTAATCTTGTCCGTTTCTTCTCCAAATGAGCCCAAGTCACGTGTATTTCCTCTAAAAGCCATCCAAGTGCTAAAAACCTAAAAACAAACGATTAAACACATAATCTGGTGATATTTGCATGATTTAAGGGGTTAAATGATCCTAAAATAGTATAGAAAATGACACCTCATCAGTTACTAATCTCGAAAAGATCATTGCTCAAAAGAAAAAAGATTTTGATGATATCAAGCTTGAAGTGTCAAACAAAACAACAAAATTCAAAGCGTATTTTGAAAAACTTGAAAATACAAAAGTTGTTTTTTAACGACAATTAGCTCGTAAGGTTGATGATTCTAAAGCTGAAAAGGATCAATTTTTGAAAGAAATCAATCATTTAAGGACTCAACTTGAAAATCTAAAAGGGAAGTCTGTGGAAACTAAGTTTGATAAACCTTCAATTTTGGGAAAACCACCTCAACTTTCAAAATCATGGTTTACTCCCAATGTTGTTGTGCAAAAGGATTTGGCAAAACCAGTCACTACATAGTCTTTGCCTAAAAATGAAAAAGATCAACTTTTGAAACGAATTGTATCTTTAGAATCAAAATTGGCATCACAAGATCTTCGTTCTTATCAATAAGAATACCATGAGTTGAGAACTTCATATAATGCTTTAAAAGTTAAGTTTGATTCTCTTAACCAGACGAAAAGGAAAACCAATGTTTCAAAGTCTTCAAAATCTAAAGTATGTGTTTCGGAAAAGGTTCATACAGGTGAATTCTCAAAACCGTTTTCAAAAAGGGTTTCTCAGTTTACAACCTATTCTTTTCAAAAAGATAAGAAGTTTTCTAAGAAATCTCAAAGTTTTAAAACACCTACTCCTCAAAAGGTTTTTAAGACAAGTGCTTCAAATGCAAAGAATCAAGTTTTTAAAACTTCAAACTCTTGTTTTACACGAGTAAAACAAGTATGGAGGTTTTTTAAGAAAACTCAAACTTTTGAAACACCTAATTCTCAAATGGTTTTAAGACAAGTGCTTTAAAAGATAAGAACCAAGTTTTTGTAACTCCACATTCTCGTTTTACACCGGTAAAACAAGTGTGGAGACCAAAGCAAAGTCGTTCAAACTCTTTAAAATATTCCAAAACAAAAATGCTTTGGATGCAAAACAAGAATGAATCGGCTTTGAAAAACAAAAACAGTGGAAGATTTTCAAATGGTTCAAAAACAAAATTTCAGAATGTTACACCAAATGTCAATAACGAACAAAAATATTCTTTATCAACAAGATTTAAAATTCCTCAAGAAACACCGAGTTTCAATAATCAATGAAAAATAAAAAGGAATTTTAAATCTCCATTAATTTCACGAGAGTTGTTTCCAAATAAAACACCGGTTTTAAGTCCTCGTTGGAACAATAACTTCTCTACATCGACTTGACACAACTTTCAATTGGTTTTTAAAAATTGGCAAACCCGTTAGCACCGTGCTTAAATGGGTTCCAAAGGTTGTTTTCGAATTCGATATCACAATGGTTTGTAATCCAATGTCAGATTGCAACCCGTGCTTCAAATAAAAGGAAAATATACGCTTCAGTGCGTTTATCCTTAACAACGAAAAGAGAAATGTTTTCGGTCTTGAGCTATTCAAACAAAACATTCAAATTTTTTAGCTCAAGTCAATGGTTCGTTATTAAAATATCAGATACAACCCGTATTTCAAATAAACGAAAAGTGAGTTCGAGATTCCAGTACGCTTTATCTTTAAAAAGCAAGAAATCATCTTTGTCCTGAGCAGTTTGTTTTATAAAAAAATAATTTCTTTTTCTTTTAAAGAGTATTTGCACGGGACATACGACTCTAAGTACATGTCAACGTTAGGACTCGTTCTTCAAATAAAAGGAGAGTGTAGATATTTTTGTAAACATTTATCCTCACAACGAAAGCTATAGCATACTTCACGACCTTGAGCTAATCCATTAAGATATTCCAAATCTTGAGCTCAAGTAAAAGGTTTTCAAAAGATTAAACACAAATTTTCAAGAATTTATCAAAAAGATTTTTTAAAATCTTTCAAATTGTGTGTTCAACACCCCTTCAGTCATTAATTCCTTTGATAATACTACTGTTTGAGGGAGAGTTTTTTCAAAACCAAGCGTTTAATGTTGAACATAATTTTTCAAGAATTTTTTGAAAAGTTTTTTTAAAAATCTTTCAAATTGTGTATTCAACATTCCCTTCCTCACTAAATCATTTGATCTATTTTTGAGAGGGAGTCTTTCGAAATAAGTAGTGTTTCAGCATTATTTTTCAAGAATTTTTCAAAGATAATTCAAAATCATTCAAAATAATGTGCTCAATACTCACTCTATCCCTCAATATACTTGTGGTGTCTTTCGAAGTAAAGTGTTGTATTATTGAGGGGGAGTATAAAGAAAAATGTTTTTTAAACAAAAGAAAATTTTTCATGTCAAAAATAGTTGTTGTCAAGTATATCGACAAACGCGTCAGCGATCTAATATGCAAACCGGTCTAGTGTACTCGCAAGCGTTGTTATCGATCGTTGGGTTGCATATCCGTTTTGTTAGTATTTGAAACCCGGTCCGTTTAGCTGCGCTAGTGACCATCCATTTTATATAGACACACTTGGAACAACTAGTTTTCAAATTTGTTTAAAACATTCACAAATGTTCCAAATCATAATCATGCCATATCCGTTTTCTCCCATGTGCTTTCAAAAAATCATATAGCTATTTTAATCTATTGATGTCAAAAATATCATATGGTATGATATTTTTGAGGGGGGGGGGGGAATTGGATTAAAATGTGATCGTCTTTGACTCAAGTGCGAAACTCTTTCCTCCTTGTACAAAACTCTTTCAATATCATGATGCACATGTGTAGGGGGAGTATTTCTCAAAAATGAAACTTTCAAAGTGTTAAAAGTTTTGATTTATATCAAACACTTTGATTGGTTTTCAAAAGGTTTTATGGTTCTGATCTTAATACCCAACAACCAACTACCTCATGATGATCAAAGAAGGAATAAGGTGGTAAGGTTAGGTATTATCCTATGATCCAACCAGAACTATAGGGATCTACCTAGGGACATTCCATAGATAGAATATAAGTCCTTAGGTATGATGGAGTTAAATGTAAATGTGAATAATGTCAACTAAGGCATGATCTATCATCAGAACAATCATAGCATGATGATAGTAATGACGTCTTGGTAGACATTGAAGGTGTTGAAGAATGAAAAAGAAATAATGTGTAAAGGATGAAAAGAAAGAAGCCCTCCACAAAACTTAGGCAGAAACCGGGTCAATACATAATCTATCAAATATCACAAAGATGATATTTGGTATTGAAGAAAGATGTCATGGACCCAGTAATGCAATGCACAACCCTTTCTAACCACTTAAGATTCTCTCAAAAGAATTCTTGTTTCATTATCACGGAGATTAAACATATAATCTATTGACATCTCACTATGAGAATGTTGATATTAAAAAGGTGGCAGTCTGCTCCAGCCTCCGATTACTAAAACCAAAATGCACTTATTGAGTCTAGAGCCAAATGAGATCATATCATTAAATCTCACATAGAACACAAAAGTACATTTGTATTAAACATCAATGATACAAAAGGTACAAGAGTCGATTATATGTCTATGTGACATTGCATGTCTTTATGACATTGCCAGAACATTCAAGAGTGATACTTAAATTAAGTATTTCACAATGATTGAATGGAAATCCTATCAGTGCTAACATCAAGTTAACACTGAACGTAGGTCACTATTTGAAAATGATTGCTTAATGATTTAATTTAGTGTTAACTAGTAATCTAAGTGATCTAGTAGTTATTGTGTTGTTTTGGAATTTATTTCCAAAAAACACAAACAACATTTCCTTGATTTACTAAAGTGAAGTGTTGGATTACCCAGATCACATACGATGTCACAAGATTGATAAGGGATATCGTTATTACTCTTACATTGCTACATTCATATTCTATAACAACAATCAAAAGGAAGAAATGTGTACATTCAAGACTTAGTTGACTTTGACGTATACAACATCCAAGACTTAATTAACTTTGGTGTTATAATTTCAACTTCTATGTGTTGTTTTGTGTGAAAGCATAGACAACAACAACAATAACATCTCTACATTTCTTAAGCAAGTACACAGTCATATTCATGCCTTCATAATTCATACTCAAAGATCAAAAATACACTTTTACAACTCTGATAAATCAAAGAACTTCCTTAAATCATCAAGCTGTTGATTAAGTCAAAAGTTCTACTTGAGGAAGATTGTTAGTTGTCAAGATAAAATATGAGTACATTGGTTAGAAGCTTCAAAAGATAATTCAAGATGGATTCACGGTAAGTATGTTCGCAAAGCAATGATGATTCAAAAAGATCTCAAAGGCAAAAACGAAGATAAATCAAAGATAAAGATCATGATCACAAGAGCATGATTGGAACGAGACCATTGTTACACAACAAGACTAAAGACAACAAGCATTAAAGATCAAAGTCATAAGAGAGATCTCAATGATCACCCTTTAGGGAGAGATTGTTAGAAATAGAAAGTGTTGATCATTAATGTAAACAAAGAGAGATCTCAATGATCGTCCCTTAGGGGGAGATTGTTGGAAATAGAAAGTGTTGATCATTAATGTAAACAAAGAGAGATCTCAATGACCGTCCCTTAGGGGGAGATTGTTAGGAATAGAAAAGTAACGATCTTATTGAGATAAGAGTCTTCTAATAAATAGGGAAATAATAATGTATAATAGGTTAGGTGAAACGCTCGTGACTAAAATGTAATCACGAGACCCGGCTAAATAGCCAAAGGCTAAAAGCCATGAGCTAGTAGCTTACCTTGTAAAATGGGTATAAATACCCCTCTATACCTTACTTGTGAGGTGATGCTTCTAATTCTATTCTCTCATTTCCTCCCTTCTCTTTCTCTCTATACTCTACCTACTTTCTCTCTCTACTCTTTCTCTCTTTATAACAAACACACACAAACACCTAAACACACACTAGATAGCTTATTCGATCCTAAATCAAGACCTAACAAACTCTAATCATAATCAAATGTTCATAACATATTAATTACTGAGATTTTATGAAACCCTAACTCCATCAATTAAAAAGTTACACTCATTAGTTTAAGAAAAAAGATTAAATAAAAAGGTTATACGAAAAACCTTTTAACTTGAAAGCACACCAAGTCGAACCCTAAATTTTCTTCAAAGATTTTGATGTGTTCTTCTTCCTTGTGTGGATCGGCCGAAACAAAAAAAATATGGAGGGAAAAGTGTTTTAGGGTTTAGGTTTATGAAGTATTTATAATGCATGTTCAGATGTATTCTAATTAGACTAGGATTCCTCTTTTTTCCTTTCCCTCTTTTTTTTCTTAAAACCGGTCGACCCCTTTATATATATATAACTAAGATATATTATATATTACTTAAATACTTGTATTTTAATTAAAGCCAATTTACGCTTTAACTTATTCACTTGAAACCTCTATTGAAAACTTATTAATACTAAACCAAAACAAAATTATTTATTTTACTTATCATTTTTCCCAAACATTATTATTACTAACTATATACATACACTAACGAACCTCAAATATTAAATAAACTCGAACCGAATTCTAATGAAACACGCATCGTTAATTTTACCAATGCTAAAATAACAAAACCACATTTATTCCAAAATCTCCATCATAAACGAAATAAAATAACTAAGTCACTCATTTTTACCTTCACACACATGTATCCTAACTAATAAAATCACATACGCACATAATTCGAATCACATAAAAATTACTCATGTCAATATTAACAACTAACTAATGTGACTCGATCACGGTTGTCACAATTATGACATCGTAGACTCTCTCATCTTAACTTCAACACCATCAACCTGCTTTCCAAAAATGATATTGTAAATGGCTTACCAAAGTTAAAATATGTCAAGGATCAACTGTGTTCATCTTGTGAATTGGGTAAAGCAAAAAGAAGCACATTCAAGACAAAGACTGTTCCAAGTTCTAAAGGATGGTTAAATTTGCTTCATATGGACTTATGTGGTCCTATGCGGATTGAAAGTATCAATGGAAAGAAATACATTTTGGTGATTGTTGATGACTACTCACGATACACGTGGACTCATTTTCTGAGATCCAAGGATGAGACATTAGAAGTACTTAAAGTGTTTCTAAAGATGATTCAACGGAATCTTCAAACTCAAGTGATTACTATTCGAACTGACATAGGCACAAAGTACTTGAACAAGACACTCCATGCATACTTTAAAGAAGAAGGAATTGAACATCAAACATCGATTGCTCGAACACCTAAATAGAACGGCGTTGTCTAAAGACTGAATCGTACTCTGGTTGAGGCTGCTTAAACAATGCTTTCGGCTTCTAAACTTCCTTTATTCTTTTGGGATGAAGCAATAGCAACCACATGCTACACCCAGAATAGATCTCTCATCATCCCCAAATACGAAAAGATACCATATCACATCATTAATGACAGGAAACCAACTCACAAACACCTTTACATCTTTGGCTGCACATGCTACATAACCAAAGATGGTGAAAACCTTGACAAGATGAAGGAGAAAGGGGATTCGTGCATTTTGGTAGGATACACTACACAGTCAAAGGGATATAGAGTCTACAACAAGAGGACACAACTGATCATTGAATCCATTCATATCAACTTCGATGAACTCAAGGAAATGACAATGGCGTCAGATTATGACAACTCCGGCCCCGCACCCCAACTACAAAAGACTTATGTTCATAACAGTACATAACTCGGAATTCAAGACAACAATGAACCTTCAAGTTTAAAGATGGTTCCAAATTTTTTTCCTCCAACAGACACAGCAGATCCATCACTACAAGAGTTGGATTTACTATTCAGTCCTATGTACGAAGAATATTTCTTCGCAGGGAATCAAAGTGTGTCAAAGTCTTCTGCTCTCTCTGATAATCTTCAATAACAAGACACACAACCTTGAATGTTCAAACTACATTAGAACCAACCACTCTACCAACAAATGTCAATGCTGAGGAAAACAACACTGATCAAGCAACAGATGCACAGTTTCAACCATATGAATTTATCAATCCTTTATGTACACCGGTACAAGACGTTTTTGAGTCTTCCTCACGCAATATTGATACTTCAAACATGCACATGTTTTACCAAAGACACCGTTCCGACTACCATTAGACTAAAAACCATCCTCTAGAACAAGTTTATGGAAATCCATCAAAGCCTGTGCAGACAAGACGACAACGTGCTACAGATCCTAAAATGTACATGTTCGCGCTCACCGTGAGTACTGCAGAACCGACAAACATTAAGGAAGCAATGGCTCATCACGCATGGATCGAGGCAATGTAGGAAGAGCTTCATCAATTTGACAGACTCAAAGTCTGGGAACTAGTCGACAAACCCTTTGGAAAGACAGTCATCAATCTAAAGTGGTTATGGAAGAACAAAAAAGATGAAGACAATATTGTAATTCGCAATAAGGAATGACTTGTAGCTAAGAGATACAAACAGGAAAAGGGTATTAATTTCAAAGAATCTTTTGCACCAGTTGCTCACTTGGAAGCAGTTTGGATTTTCGTTGCCTACGCTTCACACAAATCCCTTCCTATTTACCAGATGGACGTTAAAACGGCTTTACTTAATGGTCCACTGAAGGAAGTGGTTTATGTCAATCATCCAGGCATGTTCGTTGATCCTGATCATCCAGAAAAAGTCTATCGTGTCAGGAAAGCACTTTATGGATTGAAGCAAGCTCCAAGAGCATGGTATGATGAACTCTCAACATTCCTGATGTCTAAAGGTTTCATTAAAGGTACTATTGACCCTGCTTTATTCACGATAAGATACGGGGAGGAGATTCTACTTGTGTAAATTTACGCCAATGACATCATTTTCGGGTCTACAAACCCAAATTTTTTTAAAAAGTTTGAAAAACTCATGCATAGTAGATTTGAGATGTCCTTAATGAGAGAAATGAAATTACTTTTAGGACTTCATATCCACCAATCCCCACGAGGTATCTTTATAAACCAAGCCAAGTACGCTTTATAAATTCTTAAAAAACATGGAATGGATAATTGCGATATCATTAGTACTGCGTTACTCATGTACCTACACTGGATGTAGAATTGAGTGGAACACCCTAGACCAACAAGAACAGAAGTATGATTGGGAGTCACTTATGTATCTGACTTCTCGTAGACTAGAACATAGTTCAAGGAAAATATAACTATTGTATAACGATTATCAGCTAGACCCATTAAAAAGCACCTCAAGGAGGTTAAAAAGGATCTTTCGGTACTTAAAGGGAACCATCAACATGGGACTCAGGTGATCCGAGGATTTCCTGAGGTTGTTTAAAACTAACCACAATTTTTAGAGAGTTGAATCAGGCTGATGTTTGTATTAGGTCAAACAAGAAAAGTCCAGTCACTTCCAATATTAACCAAGTTCCAAAGCCCGTAGTTTAGTCCAATGTTTAGTTTATGAGCTTAATATGGCCCAAAGGCCCATGGAAAGCCTTACTAGGCCTATGGCTGGCCACCCTTGGTGTATTATAAATACACCTCTCCATGCCTTGGAGAGGTGGTTGGTTGGTTGTATGTTTCATTTCACATAATGCATTTCATGTTCTCTACTTTCTCTCACTAGAAAATACATCCTTCCTCCCACTTTCTCTCTCTAGTTCTTGGTTCATATATCAAAGATTACTTGTATTCTACAATTGGTATCAAGAGCCATGGAGTGATTTGCTTAGTTCTTGTGTTTGTTTTTTGTTTGGTTTGTTTTTCCGTACGCCTTTTCTTCTTTTCTTTTGTTTTCGAAGCTTAGTTGTACACTAAAAGGTCATTTACCTAGGTAAATTTGATCTAGTATCTTTGGATATAGGTGTATTTGCTTTGGATCAAAGAAAATCTAATTTTTGTTCATCTTTTGTTTTCAAAAACCTTATAAAGTACAAATCTTGATTTTGAAATTTTCGTCTTAAAACCAAAAAGTTGTCATTTTTAAGGTACCTATAAGTTTAAGAATACTAGTTGTACAAGAAATTTTGGGAAAAAACAATCAAAAAGGTGTCTTTTTGTGTTTTAAAGATTTTGAGTTTCGTCCGTGTATTCCATGAATTTGCAGTTTATAGCTCTCTCTGAATTTGCAATTTCTTGTGTCTCCAAATTTGCAGTTTATAACTCTCTCTGAATTGGCAATTTTTATCTGAATTTGCAATTTCCTGTATTACACAAATTCGCAACTTGCTTCAATACCCAAATTGGCAGCTTTCAGAAGCACATGAATTTGCAATTTCTAGTTGATTCCGAATTCGCAATTCACTTTAGTACCCGAATTCGCAAATTGCTTCAGGATCCGAATTTGCTGTTTGATTAATGACCCTAATTAGCAGTTTTCATAAGGACCCGAATTTGCAATTTTTCTTAAGGACACGAATTTGCAGTCTATCTTAAGGATACGAATTTGCAGTTTTACTTAAGGACACGAATTTGCAATTTCACTTAATCAAACGAATTTGCAACACAAACTTTAAACTCAAATTGCATTATCAAAATTATACGGTTTATTTCTTTGGCTTGTAAAATCCCGTGAAACACTTACATGTTTTCCCGGTTTTGTTAAGAATTGTAAAATCCCGTGTAATTTTATGAATTAAAACACAAAAGTCAATACCCTCAAACACAATTACTTTCTATCACCGCTCGATCGATCAGTAATCTTTTTGATACCACTTCATCAATGACGACCCTTGCTGATAAGTCACTTCTCTCAGGTGGTGACAACAAACCACCGATGCTTGAAAAACACTTGTATGACTCGTGGAAAAGCAGAATGGAACTTTATATGATGAATAGACCTCATGGTAGAATGATTCTTGCTTTTGTTGAAAAAGGTCCACTTGTTTGGCCAACAATTACAGTGGATGGTGTAACCAGACCAAAGGAATATACTGAATTAACTCCCGCAGAAACCATTCAAGCTGATTGTGACATCAAAGCAATAAACATCATTCTACAAGGCCTTCCAACTGAAATTTATGCTCTTGTTAGTCAACATCGTGTAGCCAAGGATATTTGGGAGAAAATCAAACTGCTCATGCAAGGAACGTCATTAACGAAGCAAGAACCAGAATGTAAGCTGTACGATGAATTTGATAAGTTTACATACAAGAAAGCAGAGTCATTACACGAGTACTACTTGAGATTCACTCTGCTACTCAATGATATGAATATTTACAAGATGCCACTGGAGCAATTTCAAGTCTATACCAAGTTTCTGAATACTCTTCCTGCTGAATGGAGCAAATTCGTTAATGATGCTAAGTTGGTCAAAGATTTGCATACTACTAATGTTGATCAGATTCATGCTCACTTGGAACAACATGAACGGCATGCAAATGAAGTTCGATTGATGCATGAACGCAACTCCGATCATCTTACTTTAGTTGCATCTCACCAAATGACACAGTCTCCTTATCAATCTCATCAGCACTCTTACCAGAACTCTCAACTTCAACAATTTGTCTCACCTTATCAATCTTCACAGTATGAACCACCTTTTGAATATCAACAATACTCAATCGATTAATCACCAACACCTCATTCAATCACCTATCCCCCAACAATTATCAAACCTCAGTTCACCATAACGTTTTCTCTCCAGCATCATCTATTTCTCAAATAGAATACTCTCCCACAGTCAACCAACAATCTGAATTTTCCCAATTAGACTTCGGTCTAACTATACCAGTTTTCAAGCACGGTGATGATCCAATTGATGCCATCAATCATGTAATGTTATTCTTGTCTACTGTAGTCACTTCCCGCTATCCTACTACCAATAACCAGCTGAGGAACTCGTCCAACCCAAGGCAAAAATCCACCATTAATGATGGAAGAGTAATCGTACAACCAATTCAGGGGAGACAAATTTCTTATGCTGTGGGTACTACAAGAACTTTCACTCCAGGAGAAAGTGGGAGTAACTCGGGGAAACATAGGATTGTTACGTGTTACAACTGCAAAGGGGAAGGACACATGTCCAAACAATGCACTACACCAAGGAGGAAATGGGATGATTCATGGTTTAAAGATAAAGTGTTGTTGGTTCAAGCTCAAGCAAGTGGTCAAATTCTACATGAGGAGGAACTAACATTCTTGGCAGATCTAGGAATCCCAGAAGGTCAAGCCACATAGACAATCATTACTCACAATGCTGCTTATCAAGCTGATGATTTAGATGCATATGACTCTTATTGTGATGAACTCAACACTGCCAAAGTTGCTCTCATGGCGAATTTATCTCATTATGGTTCATATGCTCTTGCTGAGGTACATAATCATGATAATGTGAGTAATAATATGATTAATCAAGCTATGCAGGTGATGCCGTCTTCTGAACAGTCGAATGTTGTGAATCATTCAGAGACTGAAATAACCAGTGATAGCAATATCATTCCTTATTCTCAGTATGTGATCGAATCACAACAGGCAGCTGTTCAGAATTCTAACTCTTCTGCACAACAAGATGAACTGATATTATCTGTGATTGAACAACTGAAAACCCAAGTTGCTAATTGTACCAAGATAAATCTGGAAAATAAAAGTGTCAATGATACTTTAACTGCTGAGCTTGAAAGATATAAAGAACAAGTTAAAGTGTTGAATGAAGGACAAAATGTTGATTTAAAGAGTAAAAATAACATTTCAGATTCATGCGCACAGTCTGTAGAGATTGATCATCTTAAACAAACTCTTTCAGAACATTTAAAAGAAAAGGAATCTTTAATGCAAATGGTTACTCTTCTCAAAAATGATTTTAAGAAAGAAGAATCTAGAAACATTGATAGGGAAATAGCTTTAGAAAAGCGGATCAAACAGCTAGATAATATTGTTTTTAAAAGAGATCAATCTGCACAAACTGTTCACATGTTGACGAAACCTTAGTTTTTCTATGATCATACCACTAAACAAGCTCTAGGTTTTCAAAATCCTTTCTATCTGAAGAAAGCTCAGCAGTTGGAACCAAAGCTTTATGTTGGTGATATCATTGAGAAAACTAATGCAATTGTGATTCCTGACTCCGAAGAGACCTTAATGCTTGCTGAAGAGAGTCGTTCAAAAATGCTTTTAAAACAAAAGGATCCTATAATGTTAGAAAAGAAAGTTAATACTACACCAGTCGATTATGCTGTTCTTAATCAACTTTCTCAAGATTTTGAAAAATGATTTGTTCCACAAACTGAATTATCTGCTGAACAAGCCTTTTGGTCTCAGAATTCTGTGAATTCTGCAGAACCCACTCTTTCTAGTAGACCCACCAATGTTGAGGTTCCAAAAGAACTTCCTAAAGTCAGCATGGTTAATACGAGTTTGAAGAAACTTAAACACCATCTTGCTGGTTTTGATGTGGTAGTCAAAGAAAGAACCACACCCACAGCTATCACTGAGGGTTCGTGGGGGTTCGAACATACAAAAGCTTGTTTTAGGGATGAAATAATTCCATTTGTAAAAGCTCTGAAGGACTTATTTAACACATTCAATCAATATTTGGTTGATGAACTTTCTGAAGTCCAAAATGTCTTTCATCAAATGGAACAGGCTGTGGAACAACATCATTTAGAGTCCAAAACATTTGAAGTTAAAATGAATCAAGTTTTGAACGAAAATGAACGACTCTTGGAACAAGTAATAAGCAAAGATATTGTGAACATACTTGTGAACTCGTCTGTGAATATTGCTTCTGTGAATGTGCATGAATGTGAAAAGTGTCTCAAACTTGAGACTTAGCTTCTTAACAAGAAGGGTTTCGTTGAAAAAGAGATTTACGATAAACTGTTCAAAAGTTTTACCACTCTTGAAAAACATTGCATCTATTTAGAAGTTGATTCTCAACTTAATCAAGAAATTTTTCAAAGGGATAATTCTGTTTCAAATCAAAGTGCTCCAAGTTTTGATCAATTGTTTGAATTAAATTAATTGAAAGCTCAGTCCCAAGAGAAAGACACGATCATAAAGAAGCTGAAAGAGAGAATTAAATCTCTAAGTGGAAAACTAAATAAGGATAAGATTAAAAAGGACTTCGAAGAGATTGAATCTATAAATATTGAATTGGATCATAAGGTGTCAAAGCTTATTGCTGAGAATGAGCATTTGAAATAGACCTATAAGCAAATTTATGACTCAATTAAACCAGCACGTATTTGATCAAAAGAACAATGTGATGATTTAATTAATCAAGTCAATCTAAAGTCTATGGAAATCTCTGATTTAAATGCTAGTCTTCAGGAAAAAGTTTTGGAAATTACAGCTCTCAAGGATGACTTAAGGAAACTTAAAGGAAAAGCTTTAGTTGATAATGTTGTTATGACACACACTATTGATCCAGAGATACTTAAGATTGATGTGGAACCAATAACCCCTAAATTGTTGAATAAACAGACAGCTCACTCTGCCTATATTAAGCACACTTAGGAAGAAGCTACCGTTCTTAGGGATCTAGTTGAACATGTTAAATCAAAATATCCACTAGATCAATCCTTAGAATCTGCCTGTAGGTATGCTAAACTAATTTAGGAGTTGCTTACACACATCGGTAAAACCTGCCCAAGTATCAACAATACTGATGGAAAAATAGTGGCTGTGATCCCAAAGAACAAGGACAAAAGAGTTAGATTCACTGAGCCCGTCACATCCTCAGGAAACACAATCACAAAAACAACCTTTACATCAAACCTAGTTTCTAACAAACCTATGTTGTCTTCTACAGGAGTAAAACCGTCTACTAGTGTTAGCGGATCACAGCCTTCAGGCAATATAAAGAAAGGTAAGATTCGGCAAACACCAAGTAGTACTCAGAAGAATAAAGTAGAAGCCCACCCTAGGAAAGTTAAATCTAGTTTGAAAAATAAAGATTGTGTTGTTCAACCTAAAGGAACTGCTCATGTGCAGCATTCTAAGCTTAATGCGAATTCTGAACTTAAATGTGTTAAGTGTAATGGTTGCATGCTTTCTGATAATCATGATGTATGTGTTCTTGATTTTATCAATAATGTGAATGCTCATAAAAAATCTAAATCTGTTAACAAAAGTTCAAAAAAAAAGTTTGGAAACCAATAGGAAAGGTGTTTTCAAATATTGGATACATTTGGAGACCTACTGGTCGAACCTTCACTATAATAGGAAATGCGTGCCCTTTAACTATGATTACCACAACTACTAAAGTACCCCTTAGGAAACCAACTGCTCTAGAAAATGAAACACCTAAGCCTATTGTAACATTGGTTTACTCAAGGAAACCTAGGAAATCTAAAACTAATGTTCCTATTAGCAAATCTAAGGTTCTTAAATATGTATCTACTAACAAAAAGGAACCCAGTCCATCTTGGGGATCCATAGTTTTTGATGTTCCATCTTCTTCTCTTGATGAATGCAGGTCGTCTAAATTGTTCTCTGGTATTTGGACTCCGGCTGCTCTAAGCATATGACCGAAGATCGCTCTCAGCTCACCAATTTCGTCAATAAGTTTTTGGGTACAGTCAAATTCGGAAATGATCGCGTGGCAAAGATATTGGGTTATGGTGATTATCAGATTGGCAATGTTACGATATCAAGTGTTTACTATGTGGAAGGACTTAGACACAACTTATTCTCTGTTGGGCAATTCTATGATTCAAACCTTGAAGTTGATTTTTGTCAACACACCTGCTTCATTTGTGATTTAGAAGGTGTTGATCTCTTAACTGGATCTCGAGGCAACAATCTGTATACTTTGTCTCTTAGAGATATGATGGTGTCCTCTCCTATATGTCTCTTGTCAAAGGCCTCAAAGACTAAATCTTGACTATGGCACCGAAGTCTATCTCATCTGAACTTTGGTGCAATAAACCATTTAGCTAGACACGATCTTGTTCGAGGTCTCCCTAAGCTTAAATTTGAAAATGACCATTTATGTTCTACTTGTACAATTGGTAAAAGCAAGAAGAAACCTCACAAACCTAAATATGAAGACACGAACCAAGAAAAACTCTATCTTTTGCACATGGATCTTTGTGGACCAATGCGTGTCGCAAGTGTTAATGGAAAGAAGTACATCCTCGTCATTGTTGATGATTACTCACGATTCACATAGGTTAAGTTCTTAAGGACAAAAGATGAAGCTCCAGATTTCATAATCAAGTTTCTCAAGATGATCCAAGTGCGGCTTAAAGTGACTGTCCAAAGAATCAGAATAGATAATGGAACTGAATTTGTTAATCAAACTTTGCGTGAATATTATGAGAAGATTGGCATTTCTCATGAAACATCCGTTGCTCGCTCTCCACAGCAAAATGGTGTCGTTGAAAAACGTAATCATACGCTAATTGAAGCTTCCCGCACAATGTTGATTTATGCAAAAGCTCCGTTATTCTTATCGACAGAAGCAGTTGCTACCGCATGTTATACCCAAAATCGTTTCATCGTACGTCTTCGTCATGACAAAACACCATATGAGCTTTTACATGACAAACCTCCCGACTTATCATTTTTCCATGTATTTGGTACACTTTGTTATCCGACAAACGATGGCGAGAACTTGGGTAAGTTACAACCGAAAGCTGATATTGGTATTTTCATTGGTTATGCACCTACAAAGAAAGCATTTTAAATTTACAACCGATGTACCAGACGAATCATCAAAACAATTCATGTAGACTTTGATGATCTGACTGCAATGGCTTCTGAACACAATAGTTCCGAACCCGCACTTCATGAAATGACTCTTGTAACAATCAGTTCAGGACTCGTGCCAACCCTCTTCCTTCAACACCGTTTGTACCACCTTCAAGAACTGATTGGAATATATTGTTTCAACCGCTGTTCGATGAATTACTCACTCCTTCACCAAGTGTTGATCTCTCAGCCCCTGAAGTCATTGCTCCAATTACTAAAGTAGTTACTCCAGTACATGTTGTATTAACTGGTTCACCTTCTTCAACAACTGTTGACCAAGATGCACCATCACCAAGTAACTCTCAAACAACACCTGAAACTCAACCGCCCCTCATTCCTAACGATGTTGAAGAATACAATCATGATATTGAAGTTGCATATATGGGTAATGATCCGTACTTTGGTATCCTAATTCAAAGTTCCTCTGATCAATCTTCATCAAACAGATTCTAATTATACCAATTGTCATCCTGATCACCAAATTTCTGAACATAATAGCAAATGAACTAAGGATCATCCACTTGAAAACATAATCGGTGAACTCGCTAGACCAGTTTCCACAAGCAATTAACATGAGGCAAGCTCTTTTGTTACTATACGATGCTTTCCTCACTACTGTTGAAACCCAAACGTGTAAAGATGCTTTGACTCAATCCGCTGGTTCGAAGCAATGCAAGAAGAGCTCAATGATTCGAACGCCCTTGAATATGGGAGCTCATAACCCCGACAGACAAAGTTATGGTTATTTACTTTTGAAGTGGATCCTACAAAGTGAAGCTAGACGAACGGGAGGTATTCTAAAGAACAAGGCTTCGATAAATGGCTCGTGGATAACAGTCAGAAGAGGGAAAAGATTTTTGAAGAGTCTTTTGCTCCAGTTACAAATAGAGGCTATAAGGATTTTTCCTCAGCGATTGCCGCTCACCATTAACACGATGTCTTATCAAATGGATGTCAAACTGCGTTCTGAATGTAATTTACGTGAAAGAGGTTAAGTAAGCCAGCGACGTTTTTGTGGATCCAAATAATCCCCAATCACGTGTACAAAGCTAAAAGAAATCACTTTATGGGTTGAAACAAGCTCCCACACGCCGTGGTACGACATGTTTCTATCATCCTTATATCCCCTAGATACTTCTCCCAAAGCATAGTGGATCCTACTCCGTTCATCCGTAGGGAAGGCAAAGAATTACTTTTGGTACAAGTATATGTCGGTGATATTATCTCTGCTGCATCTACACCTGAACTTTGTGACCTATTTGCTAAAATCATGTGTTCAAAATATAAGATGTCAATGATAGGCAAAATCTCATTTTTCTTAGGACTACGGATTTTTCAAAATCCTAGAGGCATCTTATTACAAGCTCTAATAAGCCCTTGAATCTTTAAAGAAATACGATTTTGACTCTTGTGAGCCAATGGATACTCCCATGGTGGAGAAATCTAAACTGGATGAGGATAAAGAAGGGAAAGCAGTTGATCCATCACACTATCGTGGCATGATTGGCACCCTCCTTTATCTCACAGCCAGTAGACCTGACCTACAATTTGCTATATGCATGTGTGCCTGGTATCAGGCTAGGCCTACCGAAAAGCACTTACATGCTGTCAAAAGGATCTTTCGGTATCTAAAAGGAACCGTCAATCGGGGACTATGGTATCCGAAGGATTCTTCAATTGCACTAACAGCATTTGCAGATGCGGATCATGCTGGTTGTCAAGATACACGCCGTAGCACATCTGGTAGTATGCAGTTCTTGGGAGATAGACTTGTTAGCTGGTCATCAAAAAGGTAGAAAAGCGCTGCGATATCCAGTACGGAAGCTGAATATATTGCTATGTCGGGCTGTTGTGCTCAAATCCTTTGTATGAGATCACAGCTTACCGACTATGACCTTGGATTCAATAAAATTCGGCTGTTGTGCTCAAATCTTATGGATGAGATCACAACTTACCGACTACGGCCTTGGATTCAACAAAATTCCAATGTACTGTGATAATAAAAGCGCTATCGCCTTATGCTGCAACAATGTTCAACACTCCCGATCGAAGCATATTGATATAAGATTCCATTTCATCAAAGAGCAAGTTGAGAACGGAGTAGTAGAGCTTTACTTTGTCAACACGGAGTATCAGCTAGCGGACATCTTCACAAAGGCCCTGTGCAGAGAAAGGATTAATTTTCTGATCGACAAGCTGGGAATGCGAAGCTTTACGCCTGAGACCCTGAAACAGTTGGCAGATGAAGCTGAAGAATAGTGGTGGCACCTATTCTGATATCCTGTATCATATGTATATATCTTAAAAACCAAAAAAACCAAAAAGATTTTTCATTTTTATAAAAACTTTTATAAAAACAAAATAGAAAATTAAAAAATCAGAAAAATATAAGAAGAGGTTTCACTGGCATGTCTTTTGCAAACGATAATATTTACGTCCCTAGAAATGTCTTTCAATAAAGACACATGGTCATAAATAAAGTTCGTGCAAAAGTTCAAATATTTTTCAAAACATGCCAAATGGCTTTCTATTATTCCAGATAGTAACCCGCTTTTCACCCTGAGGAAGACATGTCATCAAAAAGACAGTTGTTCCTAACAACTAGAATTTATTCTCGGGCATGGTCTACTTTATGACCATGTAAAGGCTTGGGATTACTTTGCATTACAACTCGTGCTTCCTATGTTTCCATAAGTGTACATGTCAGTGCGCTTATGTGTGAAAATAAGAGAAATCTTATTTACTATGGTGTTTGTTTTCACAATAAAAACATTGTTTCATCAGAAAATGCTTTTTATAAGACATTTGACTTCTCAAACAACGACCACAACTCTTTAAATAGAAAAATGGGTCATTGTTTGAGGGGGAGAAAATGTTAAAAATCTTCTTCAAAATGTCATGTGTTTAAAAGGAAAAAGGTTTTTAAACAATAACGGACCATTACTTTAAGGAAAGTTAATTAAGTTTAGCTTACGTGTGCCTTATTTGTTACTTGTTTAAGCCTTTAGGGAATATTTTGCAACATTAAGTCTATAGGTATGATAGTTTAAACATTAGGGACTAATTGTGCTATTTGTTTAACTTGTATATGCCTTATAAAACTTACACATGCAAAATAAAAGGGTATTGAAACTTAAGGGGCCAAATGTGTCAAAAACGGAAAAACGTTTAATAACCCCACTCGACCCCCCGTCTCTTTTTTCACATAATCAAAACACACACTCAAAACACACCACACACACACTCGATCGCCTTTCCTCAATCCATCAGATCAAGCATTTTTCAAACCAAAGGTATAACTAATAAATTGTTCTTCACTCTCCAAATCAATCATATCTCAAACGAATTACGTTTTCATTCGGTTTTGATCTCGATAAACCCTAACAGTCAAATTAGGGTTCATCAAAATCAAAAATGGATAAAAACCTAAATTGAATGAGGGTTTTTTGCTCACTTTGGAGTGTAGAACACCCATTTAAAGCAGTTTTGAATTTGGTTTTGATATGAATGTGTTCTTGCGATGTATAAGTGCGAATATTAGGGTTTTTTAGAAGTTGTATAAAAAGTTTATGGGTTTTGTGTCTAGGAGCTAAATACCACTGTATTGAATGTGTTTGAATGCTTTAATTCCACCATTACTTGTATTTTATGTTCGTTAATGGTTAAATTATGCTCGTCATTGATCTTTCTTGTTGTTAATTGACTTAAAAGTGGTTATCCTCGTGCCTAAATGTTAACATTATCATATGAATGCTAATGTGTCAAATGTGATTGCCTACAAATGACTTATTTGTGAAAATGATAAAAGTGTATCGAACAACTCTAGTGTGAAGGTATCAAACAACTCTGGGTATAAGGTATCGAACAACCTTAGGACTAGCTAGTATCGAACAACTTAGTTGTAAAGGTATCGAACAACTTCGGGTCAGAAGGTATCGAAACAACCTTAGGGATAGAAGCTAGCGAACAACTCTTAGTATGAAGGTATTTGACAACTCTGGGGTATAGTATCGGAAACAACCTTAGGGATAGAAGGTATCGAACAACTCTAGTGTGAAGGTATCGAACAACTCTGGGTATAAGGTATCGAACAACCTTAGGGATAGAAGGTATCGAACAACTCTAGTGTGAAGGTATCGAACAACTCTAACGTTATAAGGTATCGAACAACTTTAATGATAGAAGGTATCGAACAACTCTATGTTAGAAGGTATCGAACAACTCTAGTCTTAGAAGGTATCGAACAACTTTGTCATTAGAAGGTATCGAACAACTCTAGTGGTATAAGGTATCGAACAACTCTATGTTAGAAGGTATCGAACAACTCTAGTCTTAGAAGGTATCGAACAACTTTGTCATTAGAAGGTACCGAACAACTCTAGTGGTATAAGGAACCGAACAACTCCATTGTTAGAAGATACTGAACAACTCTATAGTTAAAAGGTACCGAACAACTCTGTTGTTATTAAGGAACCAATAGACCCAAAACACTTAAGATTAAATTTCCTATTAAACAGACAATTTAGAAACTTAATTAGAGAGTTAATTAAAATTGGTTAATTATACTTGCTCTAAACAAGTTAAGTTGGTTTACGTTGTCATTTTAATGGATAAATCTTAATAAGTGCAAAAAGTCTTAAAATGTTTCCTAAATCACTCAAGAAATGTTCACATCATGATTCATCCTAACATATTCACTCAATAGGTCTATATAGTGTATTGTATAAAATTGATTGTACATAAACTGTATTGATCCTATCTTAGCAGAATCATGGACACTACTAAAGCACAACAAAAGGCATTGGATGATGCTCCTGTAGCACCTGAAAACCGTCTCATGATCAGGAAATGCAATCAACGTCTAAGATCAATGCTCAAATCCAATGAACTAACTATTCAAGTGGCACTAGACGCATTGAAGCTCACTCCCTTCTACAATGCATTTAAAGTCTCTGCTGATGTTCCTGAAATTTACATGCAAGAGTTTTGGGCTACTGTCACTAAACATCACTACTCACTCCGGTTCAAGCCGAATGGTAAAAGCCATACTGTTAATGTTAATAACTTTAGAGATATGCTCAAAATCTGCCCTAAACTCCCAGGCCAGAGATTTGAAGAACCTCTATTTGAAGAGGAGATCCTCCCTCTCATAAGAGATCTTGGACATACTGGTGACATAAAGGTCTTATTTAATGTCAACATTAATCACATGCATCAACCATGGAGATCACTTGCTGCTATTATCAACAAATGTCTAAGTGGGAAAACTACTAGATTGGAAGGACTTCGCTTGTCACGTGCTCAACTCCTATAGGGCATGTATTATAACAAGC
Organism: Tanacetum coccineum; assembly: GCA_026074375.1. Lineage (NCBI taxonomy): Eukaryota > Viridiplantae > Streptophyta > Magnoliopsida > Asterales > Asteraceae > Tanacetum > Tanacetum coccineum. The sequence goes on from BQNB010016522.1 coordinate 29,627, forward strand.
ATATTAACTATGTCTACTTACTCTGAGAGGATTTCATGTTTCAAGTGGAAAATAAAGACTCAGAGAAGAACAATGATATGTTATATCCATGTTTCACCAAAGTCATTGTTGACTACTTCATGGCAAAGGATCCATCAATATCAAGGAGAAACAAGATGTTTTGGCACACTGCCAGGGATGACTCTATGTTTACAACAATAAGGGTTATCTCCAAACATCAAGACACATAAATATACGGTGCTAATCTCCCTCAGCACCTAACAAACCAAGCCATACTGGAGTCTGAAGCCTACAAGACTTATCATGCTTATGCTACTGGTGAAAAGACTCCAAAACCCAAAAAGAATAAGGCTGATTCTGAATCATCTCCTAAGGAGAAGCCTGCTCAAGCTTCAAAAAGAAAAAGACTTAAGACTTCATCAAAGGCGGCTCAATCTACTAAGGAAAAGCAACCTGCTACAAAGTCTAAAGCAAAAGGTTTAACAGTGCTATCTAAAGTTGCTTTGACTGAAGATGAACAAATGAATCTGGCCACCAAAAAAAGCCAGATTCAAACTCACAACTCACATGCAAGTAGTTTAGGTGATGGAGTTGACACACTGTCAAAGGTTCCTGATGAGAAACCATAGAAGAAGTCTGGTACAGATAAAGGAGCTGGTGACAAACCAGAGGTTCCCGATGTACCTAAATATAACTCAGATGGTGAGGAAGAGTCTTGGACTTTTAGTGACGGTGATGATGATGAGGATGTTAATGAAGAGTCAGACGCACATGATGACAATGATGAAAATAAATCAGATGATGAAGGTGATAATTTTGTTCACCCAAACTTGTCAACTTACACGCCAGATGATCAAGACGATAAAGAAAATGTGTAAGATGAAGAGAAAGCAGAAGATGATAAAGATATGTCTGATCAGAGAGTACACACACCACCTGATTATTAACTCTATGAGAAAAGTGAAAACTAAGAGGATGATGATGTGGAAGATGGAGAAGAATATGATGATGAAGAGATGCTCTATGGAGATTTGAATCTCAACCGGGAAAGGATATATGCTAGGAGGACTGAAGCTCATGCAACTAAAGAGACGGAAGACGCTAATGTGAATCTAACTGCTGTCACTCCTGTAGTCCAAATGCAAAGCTCATCTGCATCAGATTTGGTCTCCAAGTTCATCAACCCATCTATGGATGAAGGTATTGACTTAGTTTTAAATCAAAACATTCAGTCTGCTACTCTTGTAGACATACCGGTTACTACTGCTACTGAGACACCTTCTTCTGATACAACAACTCTTCAACCATCAACTCTCAACATTCATTCACTTCAAACTCTAGTAACCACAACCTCAACAACTTTTCCAACAACAACCTTGCCATAAATTCCAAACTTTGCATCCTTATTCGGTTTTGATCAGAGAGTAACCGCATTAGAATCTGAACTGTCTATGCTCAAACAATCAAATCCATTTGCTGAGCCATTTCTTCTATTCCTGGTATTGTTGATAAATACCTTGCTACAAAAATGAAAGAAGTAGTTAATGTGGCTGTTCAGCTCAAGTCAGACAAGCTTAGAGAAGAGGCTCAAGCTGAGAATCCAGACTTTATCAATTCACTTGACTCTAATATGACCAAAATTATCAAGCAGTAGGTCAAAGCTCAAACCTCCAAGATCATGTCAAAACTTGAGAAATATGTTACCGACACTCTGGGAGATGAAGTGTTGGTCCGTTCAACCAATCAACCTCAGACGTCTTACGCAGTAGCCTCTTCGCTCTCAGAACTCGAATTAAAGAATATTCTCATGGATAAAATGGAAGAAAATAAATCAATTGACAAATCTAAAGTTCAGAAGAATCTTTACAATGCGTTGGTCGAAGCATATATGTCACACCTCGACAATGGCGGAAACTCGGGAATGCAACATAATGATCAATCATAACACAAGGTACAAAAATAGAGAAAACTACGCAAGTTTATCCAAAGGTTGGTCTCTCTATCGGTGTGAATGATCGTAGACTTAGTGTGGTCGGTCAACAATCACCCAAATTGTTCATAGCCTTGAGACGTATTAGGAAGCTTCGTGACAAATCCATGGTGATGTTATCCTACTTCCCATGTCGGTATTTTAGGTGTGTACAAAAAATCCTGATGGCCTTTGTGTTCGGCCTTGCACCTTAGCATAGGTCAAACAATTGCTTACATTTGTGGGCTATGTCGGACTTTCTTGTTCGGGGCCACAATATAGCTTTCTAATGTTTGGTACATTTTGTCGGAACCCGGATGAATAGAGTATTTTGATTTGTGGGACTCGTGCATGATCACAGTCCGCAAATCGCCATAACAAGGTAACCAACTTCTGCCATTGAGGCACAGGGTTCCATCCGCACGTGGTTCCAACTTTTGTTCTCTAATTGCTTCTGGAAATTTAGCATTTTCAATCAACATTCCCCCAACGTCTTCACTCTTAATGTTCTCTGGTTTTCGCGCTTCAGTCTGAGCATTTAAGATCTGTTTGGGAAGATCCAAGCTAATAGTCATAACCAAAGCTCGAAATCTCTAACCGGTGGTTCTCATTCTTTCCTGCTCAAAGCATCAGCAACGACATTTGCTTTCCCCGGGTGATAACGAATATCGCAATCGTAATCACATAGCAACTCTAACATCGGCGTTGCCTCATGTTCAACTCTTTTTGATCTAAAATGTGTTGTAAACTTCTTATGATCGGTAAACACTCGTACACTTGTTCCATATAAATAATGTCTCACGAATCTTGAGAGCCGGAATTACATGCTCAAGTTCCAAATCATGAGTTGTATAGTTCTTCTCATGAATTTTTAACTGGCGTGATGCATAAGAAATCACCTTTTCTCTTTGCATCAATACAGCGCCCAAACCTTTCTTTGAAGCGTCACAATATGCGATGAATTCTTTGCATCCTTCAGGTAATGCAAGAATTGGTGCACTGCACAACTTTTGCTTCAACAGTTGAAAAGCTGCTTCTTGTTTATCTCCCCACTCAAACTTGACCTTCTTTTAAGTAAGCTTGGTCATTGGTTTGGCGATCTTTGAAAACCCTTCAATGAATCTTTGATAGTATCCAGCAAGACCTAAAAATTGACGAAACTCGTTGGTTGATTTAGGAGATGTCCAATCCTTAATGGATTTCAATCTTTGGCTGGAATCTTCATGAATTCTTCTTTATCGATCACGTGTCCGAGGACTGGACTTTAGGAATCCAAAATTATACATGTGGAAAACTTCCTTACAACTCATCCTTCTTAAGCAATTATAAGATTTCTTAAGGTGTCTTCATGTTTCTTCCTTGTTACTTTGATATATCTTTGAATATCGTAAATGATTCAAAAATCACGAATTTATCCAGATATGGTTTGCATACCCGATTCATAAGGTCCATGAATACGGCTTGGTTGCGTGTCAAACCTAACGGCTTTTACTGGTATATTCGTTAATGGTCATAACGTCACTCTGAAGGACTGTCTTAAGCATGTCTCTTCTTCTCGAACCCTAAGGTGGTGATTTTCTATGACCCTAGTCGATTCTTCGGTAGACCTCGTCCCTTGAAAGCTTGATCAAATATTCATAAAATTCTTTGGGAGCGTGATTAACGGTTTCTTCACCGTTTAATTTATTCATATTCCGGTAATCAATGCACATCCGGAATGATCCGTCTTTCTTCTTGACAAACAAGACCGGAGCTCCCCAAGGTGAGGAACTGGGTCTTATAAAGCCTTTATCGGACAGCTCTTTCAGTTGCTCAGATAACTCTTTCATCTCGGAAGGCGCCAATCGATAAGGTGCCCGTGCTACAGGTGCAGCACCAGGTACCAAATCAATTTGAAACTCCACTTGTCGAGTCGGAGGAAGACCCGGCAAGTCCTCAGGAAATACTTCCGAAAAGTCTTGAACTATTGGTACGTCCTCAAGTCGCTTCTTCTCCGACTTGTCTTCAACCTCTTTTGCAGTGACATGTGCCAAAAAGATAGGAAATCCTCTTTGGCATGTTATTCTGCGTATTTTGTGCACGAAATGATAAATTTAAATCGTGTCGCAATTTACCGATTACTTCCATCATCATGTCATGATTAAGGTATCATTTCCCCAGGGAATGGGACAATCTTTCGGACACACACAATGATCCGCTTGGTATTTCTCAATAACCTATCATATCGATTTAGCATTGAAACTACCAAGTTCTTTTGGGCATTAAACAAAATTTTTTGTTAAATGGGTGTTTAAAGAGATTCTCTTAATGGAGAAAAATTTTAATTATGATTTATCTAAGGCGTACTAGTGATGTGTGTCTCGGCTTTGGATTTATTTAAGATGATGCCCATCTTTATAGTTAAGTCGGAGTGAAGGCTCTGCTTAGTTGATAGGGTTACTAATTCGATTTTTCAAAAGTAAACGTGTTTTCATGAATACGCAACTAACAACATGATTAAGTAGAAATTATTTTCTTAACAGAAGTTTTTAGAGTGACTACTCTCTAGCACTGTCATTGGGTACCTTACTGAATTATACATAGTTGATCAGGACATGTTAATTTAGGATAACGATGCAAGTGCTCATTTTCATCAAAATTGCGTTTATAAATTTCTGATATTCGAGAGAGTAGTTTGTAAGAGTAAATAAGGTACCTAAGTTAATATTGACATAATTTCTTAATAACGATAATTTTGACTAGATATTTAAAATCATTCGTACAACTGAATTTTAAGGGAAAAATACACTGAGAACTCCTGGAATAAAGTTAAGATTGTTGTCAAACTTAGGATCTTATTAGGCGAAGCGAGACAATTTCACTTTTAAGCTTTGTCTCATATTTATGTATGAGGGTCTTGATCGGTTCCCCTTCTCTTAAGTATGCTCACTCCCATGTGCTCCAGTACCCTCCAATTTGGTTTTCTATGACTTCGGTTCTTTCGCTCTGGGCTGATCCCTATCAAGAAACAAATAGATTAAGAGTAAAATACAAGTTGCTAGACACTTTTTTCTGACCGTTACCATGAGAAAGACACAAATATTTACAACGTCTTGATCATAGATCAAAACAACAACCTAAGTTGGCGTTCCCGTAACGGTCAACTGCCCAATCATCCCAAAACTTTACATACTCTACAAGGCAAGTGGCGATATCTTCCACTTTATACAATACTCTACATCTTTGATTTTTTAGACGTATCAATGAATAATCGATCCTTCGTGTAATTCCTTCGGTAGTTGCGAAACGATTATCTTCAAACTTTCTTTCTCTTTTTGTATTTTTCTCATTTTTTCGATTTTTTTTTTTTGCTAACTATACTTCAAATCTCGGTGTAGTTTCACCATCTTCACGATCATAATAATTCCGGATAATTTCTTCGATAGTTCCTTCGTCTTCGGATTCACCAATAATTGTGACGGTAGTAAAATCACATGAGCTTTGACTACTAATATACATTCCCATTTGCAATGCGCAAATTTCCAACCGCACCAAAGATAGAAAATGACACAAGACTCAGGAAATACAAACTTTACACTTTAAGCAACTAGCAACTATAAATTAAACTTAATCTAACAGGGTAGGTTAAGGTGTAAGGGTGTAACGAAATAAATAGTTGGTGTAATTCCTAAAGGATTGGCTCTACGGGTTGTTCTAGTGGATCATCACTCTAAAGATGAGAGTGGAAAAGGGTTTAAACGGGAGGTTAACTAACCGGTGTAGTTAGTTAATAAGCAACATGTAAAGGCGATTTAGGTGTAATCTTAAAATTTACCAATTTAAACAAGTTACTCCATCTAAATCCATAGTACTTATCATTGCGGTCTCGAGTAGTATACCAAGCCAAGTTCTAAAGTCTACAACATCATCGGCACACTTATATTTTGTGGAATTTGGGTAAACATTTAGAAACGGAAAGGCTAAATCCTCACAATATCTAACAAGGCTTATTGTGTGCGGGTTATGTATCTTGTAATTTCATAAAAGTATGCTTGAAAAAAAATTAAAAATTGAGCATAATTTAAGCATTTTAGTGTGAAAAATAGGACAAGTAAACATTCTAATTCCATCCCCCCACTGGAATTATACAACGTCCTCGTTGTATAGATAAAACTTTAAATACGGGAATTAAAAAGAATTAGAATGAGAAACTCCCCTGATATTTGCTCGATAGATTCTTCATGTTGAGTTTATTAGCAAGATTATGTTGTACAGCCGCCTTGAAGTTTCAAGACTCCAACACTTTAAGATCTTCCATATTTGTAAATTCTCCACCAATATTGGTCAATATTTCTTTGCTTCAAAGGTCCTGTGTAAATTCTCAGAAAATAAATGCAATTCTATCTCAGTGTATTCGTTTGGTTAGACTCAAAATAAATACCTAAAACCGTACAGGAATTCGATATGCCGTATCCATTCCCCAGGATACGTCGTATTGATACCTGTATACGATGTATTCATTTAATGAATATGTCCTATATACTATGCTAAAAATAAAGACTGGATAACGTCCAGGTAGTCGATACGCCGTATCCATGGGGTTTGGATACGCCGTATAGACAGTCTGGGAAGACAGACTTGATAAAAATTGAAAATTACATTCCGGGTTGTCTCCCGGCAAGCACTTTTGTTTACATAAAAATCTTTAAGTTAGACTTGCCCCAATTTAATCCCATCCTTATAAAACAATTTGGGGTCGAACGGGATGCCAAATGACACATACAAATTCTTGATTAAGAAAATGAATGACATCCCTTTGTTAAGATGATTCCAAGTCATGATATTAACATTTAGATTCTTGATAAAAGTTTCAATTTTAAAAAATTTATTAGATGTATCATGACTTGTTTCCAAAAGCTTATTTGACCCATGTGCATAGGCACCATCATCGGTATTTATTACATCAGAGTAATGGTTTAGACAATAAATCCCCCGAAGAGTGTTCAATATCGACTTAATCATTATCATTGTCCGTATCCGATTTTAAATCATCAGGATAAATTACGTTAAAAGGAAATAGATCATTAAAGTTTAAAACGTTTTGTTCCTCTTCATCACATTCGAACAATGAGATGTTTCATCTTTTAAATCAAATTCATCGATATGTTAAGGGTTTAAAATTGGTTCAGTTAATAAATCTGATTTGGACGTAGAAGCATCATTGTAAATAATGGCCAGAAATTCATTCTCAAAATCATTAAAGTAGTCTAAATCATTAAAATAACTGACCGTAGGCTTGGGTGATGAAAGCAAAGGCATATTGACTTTATCATTATCATTTTCCGAATCCGTTTTTAAATTGTTGACATAAATTATTTTGTAAGAAAATGAATTTTTGTCGAAAATTACCGTGCAATCTTCATCGTCGGATTCGTCAAACGATATTCTAAAGTCAATTTCATCGTTGTTAAGAGAACTTACCGTAGGCTCACACGAGTGTGCTGCTTCAGATGTTAACGTGTCGTTAAAGACTATAGCTGGGAAATTAGTTCTAATAGATTCCGATGTCGTGACGACTTATTATCCCAGATCTTACCATACGTAGCAGTTTCCAGATTATACACATTACCACGCCTATGAGCTTTTTCTTCCTCAAGCCTGATATACTCCTCTATAGTAATGTTGGGGTTTTTTCCATTTAAACCCTGAAAAAAAAAAAAAATAATAAGTTTCCGCTAGAAAGAAACTAGTTAAAAAGCTTAATACGTCGTATTCAGTTGATAGAATATAGGCAATACGCATATTGGTTTCAAAAAATTATACGCCGTGTCCAATAAATTGAATACGCCGTATTGGTAGAAAAACTTCTACATCGTAAACTTTTGAATAAATGCGAACACACACAAACACAATATGCAAAATATACAATGCAGAAAACAAACACACAAATATACAAACTAATCTAAACTAAACTAAAACACTAATAAAAACAAGAATTAAACAACTTCACTCCCCGGCAACGGCGCTAAAAACTTGATGTGTCGTTGTGTAGGTGTTATTTTATGTATCAAGTTTTACTATTTATTTTATGCCGACTATACCTAAAAACAACACTTTAACGGGCAGTGTACCCGGTCAGATGGAGTTTCATGGTAAGTAGTATACCTAAAAACAACACTTTAACGGGTAGTGTACCCGGTCAAGATGTAGCTTCGTTGGTAAGTAGGGTGTTGATCACTGAGAGCGAGAGCGTTAATTCCTAATTCTATCAGTATTTTAGTTATCTAAGTTAATACTAAATTAATCTAATTTAAACCTAAGTTAAACCTAAATTAATGATCCTGGGGGTGTTTCAGCCTGAGAGACTGGCATGAGGTTTAGTTATCTAACAATCGATAGAGAAGCGGTCGAGAACTAATGTAAAGAAAACGTATCAACCATGAATAATCTAATAAAACACAGGTTTGTTCATTTAGTGCAATGATTGACTTATCTCGAAGGGCAAATCATTCCTAGACTTAGGCGGGACTTCTTCCTAAGACCTAGACATGCTAATTCTATCACAATTAGACGCATCCACATAAAGCAAACATTTGTTGATTATAATCTATCTTAGGATATAAGTAATGGTTCTCTTACTAAACCCTAGCTCATGGAGACTGTTGATCCCGTTCTGAACAGATCTTTAACTCCTTAGCTGATATAAGGTTTAGTTGTATTGGATAAATCCAAGACAACTATAGTAGAAATTTTGATTGGGAATATCACAAACTATGCAGAAACTAGGTTGTGATACTAAGAAGAATAATAACAATTATCTAAACTTTCAGCCTTAATATATTGAATACGGTTACTCTGAATAGTAACAGGGTTTACAACCTTGAAGCTATGACTAACTATGAGAAAAACATGTGTATGATGATTGTGTAGAGATTGATGTATTTTCTCTACACCCTAGGACCTCCTTTTATAGTACAAGGAGTCCTAGTAGGTTACAATACAATTAATACTTTCCTAAGTATTCTACATCAATACTTTCCTAATAAACCTTGTAACCTACTCATCATATTTAATACTTATTAATACTTTCCATAAGTATTTAACCTTCCTAGTCAACACATTTAATATTATAAGGAAACTAAATCATTTGAATATCAATCATGATCTTCATATCTTTGATCATATCTTCTACAATCTTCCATCTTTTGTAGAATCTTCATTATGTCGATTTAGTCCCTCTTGTTTCATTTAATTCAAACAACATCAAGGAATCTTTAATTCCCAACAATCCTCCCCTAAACTTGATATTCATCTTGTTTAACATCAAGTTTTCTTGAATGAAAGATTCCCAACAATCCTCCCCTAAACTTGATATTCACTTTGTTAACATCAAGTTTCTTCTGTGTAAGCTTCTTGATCATCAGGAGGATGTATCCAAACACTTCCTCACTTCTAATTGCTATTTGAAATCTTGTTGTTCTTATTTCTAGCATCATTTGAAGTCTCATCAATAAAGGTAACCTCTGCATTTGCATCATCAATCCTCCCCTGTTTGGATGCATCCTCACCTAAACTTTCTTCATTATCAGATAAGTGGTTTTTAAATTCTCCAAATCACGAACCATGGTAAGAAAATTGGTACAAAGAATCATCAATTCAATAAGTTCAAAACTATCCTCATCACTTTGAAGTGAATCACAGAAATGTATAGTTTTTGGCAAACTACCAGCCATAAACGGATTTGATGATTCTTTACCGGTTGCCGTTTGCCCCGGAATAGCCAATTCTTCATAATAAAACATGGTGAATTGATAACCATATAGTTTTGGGCAAACTATCAGCCATCAACGGATTTGAGAAGTCTTTACCAAGAGCCGTTTGCTTTGGACTAGCCAACTCTTAACTGTGAAGCATGGTGAGTTGAGAACCATATAGTTTTTAGCAAACTATCAGCTATCAACGGATTTGAGAATTCTTTACCAGATGCCGTTTGCACTGGAATAGCCAATTCTTAGTGTCGGTTAGACATGGTGAATTGATTACCATTTGTTGTGTTGAAATGAAACCAACACCTAAAAATTCTCCTATCCCTTGTAGCTTGCCAATTCTCAAAACCACTATCCATAGATCAGGCTAAGAACAAACTATCCGAGAACCAAACTGTGTGTTTTATCCGATATCGCACAATGCTAGCAGTACAAACTCATTTTAATACTAGCAGTTTGATCAAAGCTGGCAGTATTAATACCCTCTATATAGAGAGCAGCACAAACCTTGGTTTAAGGCCAACAGTAGTAACTGCTAAAATTTACCCCAGCAGCAGAAACTTAATACTGGCAGCATTAAAAATATACTAGCAGTATTAATCATACTAGCAGCACTAAGTATAAACTGGCAGCATTAACCCTTAGTGATAGCAGCACTAACATGAACTGGCAGTATTAACGTCTCCTGGCAGCACTAACTTACATAAGCAGCAGCACTAACCTTCAAAGATAAGGCTAGCAGTATTAACTGCCATTGGCAGTATAAACATACAACTGGCAGTACTAATGTATGAAGAACAGTACTAAGTACTCATAAGCAGTACTAAGTATAAAGCTGGCAGTACTAACTTCATACCCAGCAGTACTAATTCTTCCCCTTGGCAGTATAAAGTGCTCCTTCCTCCCATACCTTTTGAGACACTTTTTAACGTCAGTAAAGCACCAATATTTACGATCACCAGCAGTACTGTGTCACTAAACGTCACTAACAGCACTAACATTGGTTAAAGTCCAACAAGCAGTAGTAAAAAGAACAAACAACAGTATTCATAGAAGTTCAAGCAGTAGTAACTAATTGCCTTCAACCATGTCGTTTACTACTGCTGCAAACAAAAACATTAATCGTTTACTACTGTTGTAGCTATAATACCTTCAACCATGTCTATCTTTGTGAACCATAACCACAACACTAACCAATCCAATCTATACAAAACATTTATGCCAAGGGTTTCAACATACCATAACCGATCCAATCCCAAAACCTGATGTTATAACTCGAACACCAGCAGACCTTGAAAACCAATAACGCATCACATGTAATAACCAGTCATGATCATACCAATAACGCAACACACCTTTGTTAAAGGGCCTTCTTATTTTTTATTTTTTTATTTTTTTAAGTATCCAGACGACACTTTTTAGTGTCACAAAGTTGTCACGAATCTGTCACTAATTCGTTTTCTCCTTCCTCCCATACTATTTAGCGACACTTTTTCTGTCACTAAACTATCGCAGATATGATTACTCATTCCTCCCATGGCTTTTTGTGACACTTTAAGTGTCACTGATCTGTTGCTAATCTGTCATAAATTCGAGCAGTAGTAAGCAATAACAATAGTTGTAACCTTTCAAGTCACGATTACCTATCACGCAAAATCTCCTTGTTGTCACAAACCAATTAACAACAACAATGTATGGTACCAGTTTCTTTCTTTTACAGAATTAGGTTTTGGTGAAAAAACCATAATAGTCATCGATTCACACAAGAAACCTCAAAAAACAGAATTCGTGACTTCTTTTTTTTTTTCTTTTTTTTTTTTTTTCTTTCTTTTTTTCTTTTTATTTTTATTTATGTTCTTCATAAAATATTCTTCAAAAACAAACCTTGTGATCCTAGATATCGAGCCACACGGCTCTGATACCAATTGATGGAGTCTGATAAAACTCCTTAGATCGATTAAGCTCAGTTTGATTAGAACTTATATCTAGGATTAACAATAACAATGATAACAATATGCACAACGGAATTAAATAAAGAACATCAATGTTATTTGAACAAGGTTTTATTACCAAACGTTTCCACCAAGCCTCAAATCTATATGATCAGTATAGATCGTGTTACCACCTGTAATAGGGATTAAGGAAACCTTAATTACCTTGAGGCTACACCACACAAACTAGACGTCTACATCTTGAGATACACACACACACGTTTTTCTCTGTGTATAGGAAATGAAACATGCAACCTTAGAATAATATGTTTGATACATATGTGGTGAATTAAGTCCGAATGCAATATGAAATATCATTGAGTGAAACTCGAATGATCTATCTCACTTGGCGAGATTGAACACATGAATGGAAACCTTAAGTCACACTAAAGGATTCATTATGGGCATCATATTGTATATGTGATTAGTTATATCATTTGCATGCGTGTAAGATGATTTGACAACATTGGAATCTAATTAAAAGATATTAGAAGGGACATTCTGATTAATGTTTAAATTAGGAATTCATTCCTAGAATTAATAATGAAGATACTATGAATATACATTGTGGTAATCATAGTAAGATCATTATGATCAGCAAACCTTGGGTTTGTGTGATATCGAAACATTATCAAAGAAGTGTTCGGAATTTACGATAGTTTAGCATAGTGTTCTTGTATACACTAGTGATTGTTTTAATTGAGATGATACTCAATTTTAGTCGAATTAATTTTTTCATCATGAATGACAATGTTGCTGGCTACACATGTTTTTTAGTTTAAAAGCATAGTTATAAAAATATGCAAAAAGAATAAGAATGTTTTACAGTCTGGAAGACTATTGAGATGACTGTCTCTATTAGGATGTTTGGCATATGTCATACATCTTATGGAAAGTAATGTGACTAGACTCATATACGTAATACTTATAAGTGAGTGCACACTTACAATATAACAATTATCATATTATTCAAAGAACTTTACTATTCATGAATATTTTGAAATAAGTATTCTCAAAGTCCCACAAGATCATGACTTAGTTGATCTGTTTATGAAACATATGCCTTATCACTAATTGTGATTGTTGTAGATAAGTAATTTAACTAGGATCGTCTTGCACTAATCTTATTTGTTATTTGGATAATTGAACTGTAAGCAGTTGTATTAAACAATGAATTGATATACATGGTATGATCGTTTTCATTTATACTACTATGTTCAATAATTGCATGTTTAAATCTTTGAATAAATTTATTTGTTCTAAACTATGTCCATTGTCAGTTAACAATATGGGAATATTGTTAAGATAAGACAAATGTGAGTGTTTGGTTATATTCTGGAGAATATATAAAGATGATTCTGCCTACTTCACATGTTATTCAAAGAGGTTGAATATTGGATACCCCAACTTTGTTAATCACTTTATGGATCGGCGTTATTGGGTGCATTACATACATGGTGAAAGTTTGTTTATCCTTAGACTTGAGATGCAAGCAGGTTTTGTGTGTATGAATAACATTTCTTGATTCTAGTCTACTGCTATACTATTAAAAGGTAGTTATAAAGGCTATTTTTAGAAAAATTTTGAAATACATGACTGACACTTGTAGTCAAAACAGAATTTGTTCCTCCATGTGTTTAGGAGTTAGATACTTACTGGGCCCATCGTTGGGCTGATTAGATGTTTGTATGGCCACACCCAAAGTGTAGTTAAGATGATTCTTTTTACATTTGGTAATCTTGATCAATACAGATGCGAGAAATGGAATCGTTAAAGTATGGAATGACTCTTGATCCATATCCATTTTTAACATTGTATTAGAAACAAAAGGATAAGACCAACTGGAACCATAAATAGCTGATATGTTTACTGAAACCATACTCAGGTATTTATGAGAGCACTAATGATGTTGCTAGACTATTCGTCAATGATAGTATGTTATATTCTATGACCATGACATTCGCAAGTGGGAGTTGTTAGGATATGCTCATGTCGAATAGATATTTATACGGCTAGGAATACGTGAGCCTACGGGGGTCACACACGTATACACTTAGATATCACTCTATTAGTAAATGTATAATAATATAAGTGTATATTTATTATACATGTATTTAATACTCGATTAGTGTATATAATAATATAAGTGTATATTTATTATATATATTAATAAACCAACGATAGAATACTTAACGGTAGTTAATTAGGTTGTTAACTAGTTTACAAATAATTAACAAAAGGTCGCTTAATTAATATGTAATGTACATATTTAATTAACGAAGTCAAAAGTCAACATCGAGGGTGTTGGACTTATGATGGGGACGGCCAAGAGATGGAAAAAGAAGAGAAACTAGTTTATCCCACATCGGTGGGATAGGTAAACTTGAGGGCTCTATATCTTGTATAAATAGAGGATCCCCTAGCTCATTATTCTCATCCGTTCTTCTCTCTTCTCTTTGGTGGTCGATGAAACAAACTCCCCATGGGAAAGGATGTTTAAGTTTAACTACTTGTAGTATTCTTGAGCGTTGGTTCGTGGAACTAGTATTCGGGTGGTATTGGTTAACATGTAGTGTGGATACACGTGGAGGTTGTTTATTTTAGAAACTAGAAGAAGTTTTGGTATTTGCACAGGTTTAATACACGTGTGTATTCTCTAGAAAACTTTGATTCTTAATTTAGCTTGTTTTGCTAAAAGGTACGTTTTTCCATTTATGTTTTATGTTAATTATAGTTGCTATATGAGTTTATTTCCGTTGCGTAGCTCGTATAATATTAATGTAATATCAGGGTTATTTTAGATAACGATTTCCAACATAATTGTACTTCACGCTTTGACCTTTCCATTATTCTTACACTTAAGGTCAACCAACTCAAATAGCCATTTGATAAAAACATTTGTGAAGTAGTTTAGAAGAAGATTTTGAGATGTTTATCCAATATAAAAAAGACAGAGAATAACTATTAGACAAAAGGTGTGTTTAGGTATTCCTCACATGTATATGGTTTAGTTGGAAACTAACTATGGTTAGGTTGATGAGTTGGCATGGTTAAGATAGAAAAGAATATGCCAAAAGCATAAAGAATATACCAAAGGAATATTCCTTTGCTTAAAGAGGAAGTATGGATGTTCGAGGGATGATTTGATTTTCAAATTCAAACTATTAGACATGTGGGATAAAGATGAGAAGGAGTCAGTTGGCATGATGTGATGTTTTAGAGCCTACGACTTGTGATTCAAATTTCAAATTCAATTTCAACATGTGGAATATGTATGAGGTGTGAGTTGTCATTGATGTGATAGAAGGGAGCCTACTAAAAAATTTTAAATTTGAATGTTGAGAATGGTGAGTTGGCAAAGTGTGTGAGGGAAGTTTGGTGATGTGTGTGATAATTTGAATTTCAAATGTAAATGTGTGTGAGGAGAAGAGTAGGAAGGAAACTTTGAGTGTGTGTGTGAAATTCAAATTCAAGTGAATGTGTGTGTAAGTATAGAAGTGAGGAAGATAATGAATAGGATATTTGTAGATGAGAATGTTGGGATGTCCAGGAAACGAGCCTATGTTGGAATGTTGGGGGACAAGAAGGTATAACAAGTACAAGGAAGGTACATTATGTAAAGAATGTGAGTTGTCCCATGTGGGTTTACTTAAAGAAGGTTTATATAGAAAAGGTTTATGGTAGTGATGGATAAAGAAGAGGATGATGATAAGTGTGGTAATTAAAGGATTGATTTGGTTTAATAATCACATTTCCATTTAGAGAGAAAGGATATGCGCAAATGTGATTATGGAATGGTTTAGGAAAGAAATGTTTAAAGTGTATGAAAGGTGTAAATAATCATTTGTTGGGTAGAAGGGATTTAACAAATGATTAGAAGAATGTTTAGAGGAGAGTATGGTGTAGGATACATGTGAGGAATGCATGTGGAAGTTTGTAAATCATTTATATAGAAAAAGGTAGTAAGGATCAAAGTAGGATTAACCATCAATTACCACAAACTCAATTAGTCATTTAGACTTTAATCAATGATTATCAACAATGGATTTGATCACTAATCATCTTGATGCAAACAAGCTAAGTGCTTTGCATCTTAAGTAAAGCATATCCCATAACAGGAAAGGATGCGTTTACCCAAAGTGACCTTTGATTTAGTTTGACCAATAAGTGAGTAAAACCTGTTACGTGATTAGGATCAACATAAATCCGGATTGAGATCAAATGAATACTTTCGTATGATGGTATGTTGAAAGTATAATCATACTAGGTTTAGAAAAAGGTTTCGGACTTGGCTAGAGGCGTTTGATCAAAGAATTAAGTTGGTGTTTTATTAAAAAAGGAGGATTTGTTTTTGCTCCTCTCCAAGTCTAAACCTCATTTGGAGTGTTCCCAAATGCTCAATAATCATGTACATACCTTTATTAAAGTTTCCACATGTGTCGGGTAAGACAAAAGCCGACAAAACAAAATCCATAAAAACGGATGTCGTGAGTGTCGCGTTGGCCACGTGTTGACGCGTGACCAACGCGCAAGAGTCACTGTTCTTGTTTTTCAGATTTTGGCTACCGTTTGTTATTTTAAGTGTTGAGAAAGTTTATTTGTCATCATTAAAACATAAAGGAGATCCTAGTCAATGTTGCCCCAACATACATTATACTATATAACATTGTTGAAATTAACTTTGTAGGTCGGTACTGTTGTGAAGCCGCCCGGTGGGAAGAGTAGCTAGAGAGAGTGGGATGGCGCGGGTGCATTGTGAGCCGTGGTTCGAGCCAACATTGTTTAAACGCCGAGCCGAGCCCTCCAATAAGAGGATTAGAAAGTAAGGGTTGAGTTAGTGGCTTCTCCACTAAGCTACCGCTTAATTTTAAAGGTTAGTTGCATGTTTAACACTTGTTTTACATTGTCAGTATTATTTGGATTAGTTGCATGTTTAACACATGTCTTCTATTATCAATGTGATTAGCACTATATATTACACGTAGAAGTTTTGGTGGTAGGTTTCATCAAAGTGCTGCATTATCCACATTGCCATGCCATTTTTATCTTGCTATTGACGGCATCATTTGGGGTACTTTTATCTTCCAGGTATGTTTAAAAATCTTTTTTTCATAATTCTTCAATGTCGATGTAGTTTGGAAGTAGTGACTATGTAATATGGTTCGAATGCTTGATATTTTGTTTGTCATTAGGGTCATAGATATTGAAACTGAGTATGTGGTTTGGGAGTTGTAACTATGTAATTTATATGAAGTGTTTGATGTTTTATTTGTTGCAGCTTTTTAGTTTATTAGTTTGGTTCAAATGCTTGAGGTTTTATTTATTACAGCTCTTAGTTTGTTGGTGCATTATATGTGTTATGTTAATGTATGTTTTAATCTCCTTGCTCATCCGGCTATTGTCCTATGTTTGATACTGTGATGTTTTGCAACTTTCTATAATCTAAGGATGGTGGCTTATAATATGTAAACACTTAGATTTATTTATGCTGATATTGTTTGAGTTTTTATACTGAAATACAAAGCAAATATCAAAATATGAAAATGAATTGGGTAAACTTTTGATGATATCTTATTATATGTGAACACTTAGATTTCTTTGTATTGTTATTGTTTAAGTTTTTATAGTGAAATACATAGCCAATATCAAAATATGAAAATGAATATAATGAAACTTAAATGCTTGATGATTGATTAATAATAAATGATTGAAAAAATATTGGTACATATCTCGCACATAAGAGACAAGGTTTGAGAAGCTAGAGGATTCTGTAACTCAGAAGGTGGTGGTCGCTTAGAGGTTTTTGATGATGGTTTGCGAGAAGGAAACTACATTAAGGTTGAAGGTGAGTAAGAGTTTTTTTAGATGCTATAGTTACTTTAATCATTGATTATAGATTAAGATGTTGTAATAAGGCATTGTGAATTCTTTGGTGCATGTTTCTCCCCTTTGAACGATTTGGCATCTCTAAAGAAAAGAATTTTTTCGATAGTTTTCTAATGGGTCACAATAAGGAAACTAACTATGTGAGCTTAGTCAATATTGTTTGTGAAGGTCAGTGAATTTTTTTATACACATTACTTTTCATATGGTCTTTATAGATTAATGTACATGTATACCTTTTGTTTTTTGAAATGGCTGATTTTTTTGGTCTTAAATCGTTGGATGCAGGAGCTTTGCAGCCTTATTTTTTGAAGTCTAAAAAGAAGTTAATCTTAGGCGTGTGTTTCATATATTAGAGACAAGTTTTAAGAAGAAGGATCCTTTGAGAATCAAATGTCTAAAGAATAGTTGACACATTTAGGGCGCGTCCAATAGTTACTGGATAATGTTTGAGAAGCCATGTTTCATAATGTAATTCACTGAATCAAAATCACTGTGCAAGGTCAACAAAAGGAACACGGACACAAATAATATACTCTATAAAAATTTGTTAACAGAAATATGAACCGCAAAGGTCTTATGAAAATATATAAGTCGCATAGGTTTTTTTTCATTGGTTATTTACTCCATTATTCAACTGATATGATAGGGTCTTTATATTAAATACTTAACTAATTTGATGATGTACTATGAAATTTTATGCCGTATTTGTTGGTGATAAGAGTTGTGAATAAGTTTCGTATTAATGTTGTTACTTAACTAATATTGTTTTTTGTCATGCTCTTATTATTGTCCTTTGTTGCCAATGTTGATTTTTGATACTCACTTTTCTCTGTTTAATGTGGTCATTAGAATGCCAATTTTTTTTTTGGAAATCTAAAACCTAGGGAGCGAAACACAATCTCTGAAGCAAGGTGTACCGTAAATGGATAGCCCGAGGTGTTCCAAAGGCAGCACCGCTTGCCTTTTGTTGTGTGTTGCTTGATAGAGAGTTACATCCGATGAATTTAAGTATGCGACAACAATAAGAATTGTCATTAGCTGTCTTATGATGTATTAATGTTCATAGGCCAATGTCATACAAGCGAATATGGATGCCAATGATATTACGATGCTTTAATTCTATCCTCAAAGATGGTGGAAGGCATTGTTCTGTTAACAATCCAGTAGTAAATAACATAAGTTACTTATATAATAGTATAATAGTTATGTATCTTTACATACTATTCCGGGAATGCAGTGGCACGGAGGACTTTCTTGGCTAAAAAGAAAAGTAGTTATAGTTAAGGTTTTAACCTTGTTCTCTATAACCATGGCGCTGATACCATTCTGTAACACCCCCATTTTTACAATATAGCAGCGGAAGCTAATCTGGGGTATTACTTCATAGTACAACAGTCACAATCATAGAAAACGACTCAAAAGAGACGTTTTTAAAAGATACGTTATCATTCATTAAAATCAGAGTTTTACAAAGGCAGGTCCCAAAATCTAGAAACATAAAATGTGAATGATAACAAGTTTTAGCCATCTTCAAGTCCATGCCACTCCATGCCATAAGTTGCTCAATTACCTGGGATAAACATGCATAAAAAGGGTCAACACAAAGGTTGAGTGAAATTCATAGGTTTGAAATATAATAGTTGAATACAAGTCATAGTGTAATAATTGTACGAGCATAATTATTATAGAAAACAATATTAATAGTGTTCATTATTGTATCTAAGCTCATGGCACACAAACTGACTGGTGTATATATATACCCAAATTGCTGTGATATATATACATAAAGATAATGGCCCCCGGTGTAGGTAATTGCCATATACCTATAATATTCAAATATAGTGCGTTTGGTTACCTATCCGGCTAACACAAACGGGATTCGTCAATCCCGATAGATCTATCCATAATATTCGCGTTCACTCATAAGTGATTAATGGTCTATGATAATGAGGGTCTTTTGGCATAAAGTGACTTAGAGCACAAGAAATAATATACTAGGAAAGCATACAGTTAGAAAACACTTATATTCATGGTTTATAGCAGGTATCACGGGTTTATAAAGCATTCAAAAGATTGAAATGTGAGGTTATGAACTCATTAAGTCTTTGAAAAGTAATCACATTGTTATAAGATAAACGAGTATGTAAAAAAGTTTGTAAACAAGCATGTATCCCCCCCGCGGGTTTATAAATCATGTAAATAAGTAAAGTCTAGGTTATGAACTTCACCTGATAGGTAGTTGTAATAAATATTCCAAAATGAAAGCTGATGACCTTATCACAATTTTAACAGGGAAGGTTGATATAGCAAAATGATAGTAAACAGCCACGTCACCCAACTTGAGTAAATATGTCAAGTCTTAGGAAGATTGTACTCTAGAACTTTGGTTCTAAGAGTTTAATATTGTTATGAGTTTAATTGGAGATTTTGGAATTATTGTATCACCATTCGGGCCATCATATTTCAGAAGTCATTCAGTAAACATTTGAGGAGCTAGGGCACTTTAAATCGTAAACCCAACAACTCAGTCAGAACGTAATACCAAGATGAAACCCCTTAATATGAAGCTCCCTAGTATTGTGGTACGATATAGATTCGGGACAGGATTTTTAAAAGCACATCGATGATGAATTATATCATAGTTATAACATAATCAATTTTAAGCGTTTTGCTCAATAACTGGAAATGATAAGTACATCAAGCGTTAATTAAAGTTATGTCTTATAAGGTTTTGAACATTTTTACACTTTTTCAAAATGTTACATTTTAGACCCTTAAGAATGAAAAATGGCAAAATATACCCTTGGAGTTTTCACTTTTACAAGTTTGGTCCTTCTAGTTTAAAAGATGTACAAAGTAAACCTTGTACTTTGGAAAGTGACATAATAGACCCCTATAGTTATAACTTTAGAAATATGGCAAAAATAGTCCTTGTACTTATAAGTTTTCAAAAGTTACAATATATACCCCTTGCATGAAAATGATTTACAAAACAAGTCCAAAATCCATAATAATGATATTTTTCAATATGAAAAGTAATTTACATGTTATAGCTTATTAATATAAGCTAAAATATGAAGGTTTAATGTAACAAAAGTTCAAAATAACGATTCGTTAAAAATTAGGGTTTAGGGTTTCGGTTTTGGATCAAAATGGTAAAACGCCTAGAATTTGAGATAAAAAGTTTTAACAAGAGTTCAAGCATGATCATATGAACATTATATGAATGTAGGAGCAGGTATCGATAATAAGAAACCTGGGTTTGAGCTTCGAAGATCAATCAATGGAGGAAAATGGGTCGTATGGGTCGAAATGCACTTATACGCCTAGTTTTTCTTCTTTGGGGCTTCAAGGCTTCAATATTTCTCTTGATTATTGTTCTTGGAACCTATTAGGAACTTCTTGAGTAGAGATTTACTGCTATTGTGGGTTATAGAAAGAAGATGTGAAGGTGTGAGTTGAAGTGAAGGTATGCATGGCTATTTATAGTACTCGATCCCCCTTGGAGCCCAAGAAACTTTGTGAGCAAGTTAAGGACAGGTGGGAGGGTGATTAGGATCAACTATGATGACTTGGGGAGGCTATGGTATGATTAGGATGAGCTAGAAATGTGGCAAGGCAAGGTGGAGAAGCCTTGTGGTGCCGCGACTGTTATGGAGAAAAAGGGAGAGATGTGGCCAATTTTCTAGCCAAATGATGAGTATAGAAGCTTTTTAAGCTGCTTAGTGATGAACTAGGTGCATCATAGAGGTGCTTGTTTTCATGGTTATTTAATAAAATGGGTTAAAACAAGTAAAAAGGGTGTGCGGGTCATTTTGAGCATGGGTTAGGATTTTTGGTTAAATTTTCATGTACATTTAATTAGTAATGATAGATTAAGGATTGTAAGACTTGTATTAAGAGTTTACAACAATATTTGATTAGTGGTTCGGGTTTTAAAATGGGTAGAAATGAGAAAATGGGTCGCGAGTTGAAATTAGGGTTCGTTTAGGGTTTTCATGGATTAATTCGTATACATTTGTGATATAATGATGGAATATGACTTGTAAAGTTGTAAATTATGTATTTACATCATAATTGAGTAATGGTTTAGGTTTAAAACGAATAAAAACCAAGAAACGGGTCACGGTTTAGAAATTAGCTCGGTTTAGGGTTTCTAGGTTTGAATTCGTATAATTTTATGAAATAAGAATGAATATGAATTGTAAATGAAGTGCATTGATTGCTTGTAACTTTTACTTAATAGATTGTATAAGATTTCTTAGGAAAACAAAGGTAAAATGGTTATTTTGGACATCATGCATTAATGACTTATACATTAAGCTTTAAAGACTTGTACCTTATTTTTGGAAGGAAAGTATATTCAAGTGAGATATTATATTACTTGTACTTGCGCTTTAGTAGCTTGTACATTCACTTTAGATGTTAACTTTACATGGAATTAGGGTTTAGGCATAAACGATAATGGTTTATGCTCATTTGATAATATCGTTGTGAAAACTATGTTAAGTAGCTAATGCATATGATAAAATGGATGATAGATCATTGACTTGACATGTTATGATGTTTGCTTGACATATATGTAGATAGGATTGTCATAGGTAGGTTGCGTGAGCTTGTTAACTTAAGTTATGCAAGTAATGTAATAAGGCAAAAAAATTCCCCGTACAATTGTGATCATAATAAAATAGGTTGATTTTGCATTTGATGAAAATTTTGGGTTGTTATAAATTCTAACAGAATGTATTAAAAACAGTAGGTATGTTTATGTTTTGTATTTTAGGTTTTATAAATCTATTTCTTGAGAAATCTTGTACAAGTCTTTTACCATGCTTTCCACCATTAGTCTTACATATGTTAGGTCCTCTAATTAGTCCATAGTGATTGTTCATGCCAAAGTGTCCTTATAATATTTGCTCATAATTTTTGTAAATAAAACTTTCAATACAACTTAATTTACAAACTAAACTTATAAATTAATTTCCATTTATATAAGATGTGTACTTCCATTTTTAGTATTATTTCACCAACATATATAATAAATTCGAACCATATATGAACTTGTAGTAATCCATAATTAATAAAATACAAACCTAAGTGGTGATTAACATATATATCAAGTATGTAAACATGTAAATGATTGAATGGAAATGTTAAAGCTTAAATAGACCTTAGAGATGTGTAGGAGGATGATGACCACAAGCTTACACTTAAGCTTAAACCCAATAAATCAAACCCAAGATCAAAACCCTAATAGAAACCCAAGTTTACTTCTTGATTACAAACCCTTGTAAATAATACCCAATCTTCCAAACCACCTTGCAACACCTTAGATATGATAACCAAACCACCTTGTAACACCATCTTAGGTTGCACCAACAACCAGATGGTCCTTAGTGTTCAGCTTTGACCTTTTGACACGTCAAACACTTGCTAACATAAGTGGCAATGTCGGCTTTCATGTTGGGCCAGCAGTATAGTTTCTTCATGTCTTGATACATATTTTCAGAACCCGGATGAATAGAGTATTTCGACTTGTAGGACCCATGCATGATTAGAGTCCTTAGATCACCATAACATAGCAACCAACTTCTGCTCCTCAAACATAATGTTTCGTCAGCATGCGGTTCCAATTTTTATAGGGTGGCACAAGATGGAAACAACGTAGTTTATAGGCTAACGACCAAATGGTTTTCAAAATAACTGTGGGTTGGTTTATAAGACGATAGTTAAATGGTTCGTGGGGTGATAGTAAAATGATTCATGGGATGCAAACAAAGTGTTTTCATAAAAACAAAATGATTTATAGGTGGTAGTAATATGTTCCCTTTTTTTGATTTGACTGCAAAATAGTGCATAAGGTATCAAGAAGGTAATTCATAAGATGATGGAAAGAAAATTGTAAATATGATAGTAACTTTGTTTATAAAATAATGACGAACTAGCTTTTAGTTTACAAAGCATTAGTTGAGTAGTTTATAAGTGATGGTAAATTTGTTTATAAAATACAAGTGAAATAATTTATAAATGTTAGCAAAAGTTTCATAAGGTGATGGTAAAAAAAATCCATGGTAATAACAAAATAGGTTATTAGGTAACAGCAAAATGGTTATGTGATGGTAAGAACATGGTTTATGAGGTGGTATTTTACTAGATGATAGTAAAATAGTCCATTACAACAGTAAGATAGTTTTCAAAGCGATAGTAAAACAGTTTATAAAATGAGTGATTATTATCCGATAGTGAAATGATTTATTTATGATAGTAAGACAGTTTATTACAATAGTGGAATAGTTTATAAAGCGATTGTGGAATAGTTTATAAAATGTCAGTTCATTCGGCGTTAGTAAGATGACGATTAGTAAAATAGTTTATCATGTGGTAGTAAAATGAGTTGTAATAATGTTTGAAGGGTTATAATTGTTTAAGGAGTGGTTTGCATAAATAAATAGAGAGTAAATTTGACAAGGTTTTCCACGACACAAAAGTTTGATAGATAATTTAAATCATCCACGCGTACAATGAAATTCAAAAGAAGTACAACACAAATTCCTATTGGAATTAAAGTCTAAGAAAGTTTATGCTTAGGGTTCACTAGGTAATACATGAGGGTCTCTCCTTAAACATCGACATTATTTGCTACGACACTAGAGTTTCCGAGAGATTTTTCTTTCTAGTATTCGTTCACACGTTTCTGAAACTTCCACTTTGGACATTTACTCTTGTAATGTCCTAGCATTCCACACTCATAACAGGTAACTTCAGCTTTCTGTTTTGCCACTGAGGGGCTTTGTTTTGCTCTAAGGACTAGGGTCCTACAATATCTAGTTTGATGACCTAACCGTTTGTAATTGCCACATTTTGCTGCACACAGGCCAGTGTGGTAGAACATGCACTTATTACACAATGGTAGATTTCCATCATAGCCTTCCTTGTTGCTTGGCCTGACAGTGTTTGCTCTAATCACCTTAGGCTCTTTGTTTTGTTGTTGACTAAACTTCCCTTGTGGTCACCTTCCCACTTCCTCTTGTTGCTAGTATCCTCTGCTATCTTTTCTTCCTGCTGTTTGATCTGGTTCATTGACTCGCGAGCCACGCGGGTCTTTATCTCATAGATAGCAATAGTCTCGATAGCATTAGCCACTCTCTGGGCTATAATCTGCTCGAATTCCGCAAAACTCATCCCTTGATTTGTAGTTGTCATCATATCCTAAAGATCACAAGGAATAAAATGTATATGAGATTTCATCTAAGGTAAAATCATGACACCCCATAATCATAACATATATGTAAAGTGAGACCACGTCATTCAGAGGTATGAGATAAAAGCAACCATGGCATAAATAAATCAACATCATACAGTAGCATGATCATAACCAACAACGTATACATTGTTTTACATGAATAAAAGAGTACAAGCTTTTCATTAACGCTACCAACCGAGTATTAGTCAAGTTTAGTAGGATACAATACAAAAGGAGCTACACTGACTAATCTATCTGTCTATGGGCCAGGGTGCCTCTCAAGATTCCAGATGCTAGCCTCTATGTTATTCCCATGTGACTCGATATGCTCTGGTGGTGGTGGTACTGATGGTGGTAGTGATGGCGGGGGTGGTCTAGATCTCTTACGAGATGAGGATGGTAACTCTGATGAAAGTAGTAGATACTGGTAGATGATGGTGCAACTCTCCATCAGTTCATGGCTACTTTGTAGCTTAGTGGCATTGGGATCTCCTTTTTCGGTTGATTGGCAAGGACAAGGCTAGTAGGTAGGCATTGGGTAGGTGATATGTGACCAACTGATGTCGAAGCAGACTGGGTGTAGAGTGACTTAGCAGTGTCGCTCAGATCCTCGTCTGATGAGTCATCACCAGAATTCAATGGGTAAACGTACAAAGCTGGTGTGTGATCTAGTGATGGTGGTATAGATCTCATGGGTAAGGTAGTAATCTCATTGTTAGAATCGGATATGATGACAAACAGATTAAATAATCAGGCACGTAGTTTAGTAGCAGAAAGAAAGAAAGAAAAATGTGGGACAAGGTGTGGTCATGGTGCTGTGACAATCCAGGGCTTTATGTAAGTATAGTATGTAAGACAAACGTAAGATATACGTATGATAAGGTAAGTACGTATATAAATCATGTAAGCACATAGTGTAAGCAAGTAGTATGTATGTCCTGTGAAAAAGTTTTGTATGATGCAATGTTTGTGAAAACGGTTATAGTCCAAGTAAAAATATTTGACCTGGTTCTCTATAACCTTGGCTCTAGATACCAATTTGTAACACCCCCAAAATGGGTCGCAGCGGAATATAGGTCTGAGAGTGTTACTTCATAAATCAATAGCACAAGATATGAGAACGACCTCTAAATGAGTCGTTTAAAAATGATACATTAGATTTAATAAACTTGTTTGTTACAAAAGCCTGAAGCTTAAATTGTTCATCCATGAAATTGTAAAGATTTTAAGACACAACAGTTATTCCCAAAATGTAATGCACCCAAATCTTTAATGTAATGACTCCAAAATGGTGACCACCAATGTATCCTTGTTTCTCGTACCTTATTGACCTGAGAAAAACATGCTTTAAAACGTCAACATAAAGTTGGTGAATTCACAGGTTTAAGTAAGTATAAAGTAGGACTACAAGATTTCTAAGTGTATGACAAGTAACAAATACAATATCATAAAAGTGCTTACGAAATGCACTAAGCTCATGCCACTAAGGCTCGACATATATGTATGCAAATTAATGCAAATAATGTGCCCGTGTAGATGTGAACCCGCAACATCCAAATTGTTCCGACATGGTATACATTTTTTGTCCGGCAAACCGGCACAGTGAGTGCTACTCACCCGAACGGAGATGTCAATCCTAAATAGATCTATTCATAACACTCGCGCTTACAATCCAGTAATTAACAGTTCATGATTCATGGGCAATAGTGGGTTATAGCTACTGAGGAAAACTCATAATTTTGCTTAAAGTGTACTTGCATCCAATTGTAAAACAATGCATGTTTCTCACCCCAAAGTAGTAAAACACTATAAGTGAATAAAAGCGGGGCTATGAACTCACCTCAAGTGAATGTGTTGATTATATAATCAACTATGTAAATCGTCTCGGGAAATCCGAATGCAACCTAATTAATTATAGGCCGTATGAGTAGAATGTATTATAATAAATAAAGTCATCACATGTTTTAATAGTCAACCACCACCTAATAGTTTTTATTAAATCTTTAAAAGTTAAATTAATAATTAACCCGTACTTTGTTAAATAAAAGTATATGTACCTGTACCCGTAAAGAAAAATGTTATTTTTATTTACCAATGTATCAATTGTAAAAATATATGATTTAATGTT
Organism: Tanacetum coccineum; assembly: GCA_026074375.1. Taxonomy (NCBI): domain Eukaryota; kingdom Viridiplantae; phylum Streptophyta; class Magnoliopsida; order Asterales; family Asteraceae; genus Tanacetum; species Tanacetum coccineum. Next base: position 56,589 of record BQNB010016522.1, read on the forward strand.
TTTATTGGTTCCATAATGATATTTCATTATTAATTCAATTGTTTTATAAAATAATGTAAAAAAATAAAAATAGTGCGCGCGATTTTAAAACCTCATATCTTTATTGTTTTGACTCCGTTTTATACGCTTCTTATGTCCACGACTTCGTATTGAGAAAATCTATCAAAATATCATATTTATAAACATTAAACCTCTTATGAACAGTAACATTTACTGTTCATAACAGTTCATAAAAACTGTTTTTATGTAATTAATTATATATAACTTATAAAATACATAACTTGTTCATTTTAATTCCGTTTCTCAAGTTTCTTATATCCTTGGATTCGTCATGATGAGTACTATGTTTATAAAATATTTATTTTTATAGATCAGATCTGAGACAGAAAGTATTTATATAAAATAACTTTTATAAAATTACTTTTATACGATTAATTAACGTAAACTCGTAAATGTCATATCTTCTTCGTTATAAATCCATTTTTAGAGTTCTTTACATGCTTACGATCCTTATGAAGAGTACTAATTTAATAAAACATAAAATGTATGGGTTTAATGTTGAATCCAAACAGTAGGTATTAAAAGTTAATTAGGGTTTATGATTAATAAAACTAGTTTTATAATTACTTTCATTTGGGAACTTTGCACCATTATTTTACAAAGTATTATACCATATATCTTACATATATTAAGTCCTTTAATAGTCCATAACACATGACCAAATGGAATCCATGTCCTTGTGATCTTTTACACATCAACTTGTAAATAAACCTTCAACACCATTTAATTTGTAATTCATTCTTATAATTTATTTGACATTATTCCAGAATGTATCTTCAATTAAAGTACTTATTTTACCACTACAACATGAAATTCGATTTATTAATCCTCATAAATACTTATATAACACAAAAATTGTCTAGGTGGTGTCTAACATAATAACAAGTATGATACCAAATGATAATGAATTAATAAACAGAAATTCCTCAAATAGACCTTATAGACAGATAGTAAAGATGATAACACAAGATACTAAACCCTAACCAAGCTTAATTTTCTAGTATCTTTATCAATGTAATATCTACTTACTTTATTAATTACTACTTTTTACGAGAATAAAATTTTGTTTCATTCCATTCCATTACGTATCATAGTTTACATTTCTAAGGTAAACAAGCTCTCGTAACAACCTATGCCTATTCTTTGCATGTTTACATCAAGTAAACATCCTAATATGTCAAGAAAATAATCCATTATTCATTTTATCATATATGTTATCTATTTAATGTAGTTTTCACAACGATAATATCAAATGAGCCTTAACCGTTAACGTTATTGCCTAAACCCTAATTTTGGGTAATGTAAACATCCAAGATGAATGTACAATCAATCATAGCTCAAGTACAAGTAATATAACATCTCATTTGAATATATCTTTCCTCCAAAATAAGGTACAAGTCCTTTAAAGCATAATGTACAAGTCATTATCCATCAAGTACAAGTTACAAGCAAGTCATGCACTTCATTTACATTCTATATTCATTCTCAATTCATGAAATTACAAGAAATCCAAGTTAGAAACCCTAACCCGAGCTAAATAGTAAATCGTGACATGTTTCTTGATTCTTATCCATTTTGATAAGAATCGTTTAGACCATCTAGGATTAGTTTTACGAATAACATTAACACGCAGTGGAATAATAAGAACAATAATGCTATTCAACAAGGTTTTACTACTAAACATTCAAGCCTCCATTAATTTGATCAGAATAAATGGTTACAAACTGTAACAAGGATCCACAATCCTTGAGGCTACACTAACTATCTAATAAACTAACTACTAACTATTAGACTCTCATAGTGGAGAGATCTAACTATGAAGATTATCAAACTATTCCCCCAACCACTCTTTATATACTAGAGAGCTAGGTGTTTTACAAGAAAAACCTTAGTCCCAAACAAATCATAAATGTTAATTTTGAAACTTCCATCATCAATTAATATTTAGGTCAAAGTCCACCAAGTCATATTAATGTTGATTTTGTAACTTCCAATCAACATTAATGTTTTAGTCAAAGTCAAACATATCATATTATATCCTTCATGTTTCATTAATCTTATATAAGCCATATGTAATTTTTTAATTCTCCATGAATGAAACAATCTTCAAAGCTTCCCCTTGACTTAAGATCTCCTTGAACATGCCACCACATAAAATAATAAGCTGCAAATCATGAATCTTCTTCCCCTTTTTGTAATCATCCAATAGGGGTCATTTGTAGATAAGCAACTTGTGAACACTTCCCCTTAAGTGGTACATGTAGATGGTTAAACATGTTAACAATAAACTTCCCCTGAAAGTATGCTAACCATCTCTTGAATCTCGAACTCAGTAGGCTCCAAGTAGTAATTATTGATGAAGAAAAATAAGTATAACCCATATGTTGAAGAAGTAGAATTTCCCAAACTTGTGTCTTATGTCTTGCACTATCCACGTGATGTCAAACTTATACCAAGACCAAAATATAAGTAGATCGCAATCTCTTGACAAAATCCTCAACTATATGAGACACTGAGCACAACAACGTAACTCCTTCAAGTGATAGCAAATGTGAGCATTAAGCACCCTAAGTTTATAGATCACACACCTTTTCTAGATTCGTCAAGTCTTTGTCACACCATTATAAGCACGAACAAGTTACCTCCTGCTAAAGACAGTTTGGGTGATCAAGTTACCTCCTGCAAGAGTAAAAGTCCTCTGGTGATAAAGACAGTTTGGGTGATGATGCATCCAAATAGGGGAGGATTGATATTGGTGATATTAATACTGATGCAGAGATTACATTAATTGATGAAACTCAGGGGAGGATAAATGATATTATTGCTGATGAAGATATTACCCTGATTTCCTAAATTAATCATAAAACTGCTAAAGATATAAAGAAGTGTTTGGAAGCATCCTCCTGGAGATTAAGAAGCTTTTAATGAAGAAACTTGATGATTAATCCAGATGAATATCAATTTTAGGGGAGGATTGTTGGGAATTAAAAGTCTTCTTAATACTGTTGAAAGATCCTGCTACTAGTCAATGATAAAAGAGAAGTTTCAACTAGAGACATTAATGTTGATTGAAGACATTAATGATGATTGAAGACTTTATGGTTGAAGACTTTATGTTGATGAGAAGTTTAATTGAGGTGGTTATGGAAAGTATTGAATACATTTGATTAATGTTGACCACATAGTTAGAAACATATTGAATACTTAATTATGGTATTTAATATGGTTGACTAGATTGTTGGGAAATATATTGTAAAAGACTTAATACTGGTAGTATAACAGTTAAGTCTGGTAGTATTAGTTAATACTGGCAGTACTAATATTAAGTCTGGCAGTATTATAGTTAGTACTGGTAGAGTGGCAGTACTAGTTAAGTCTGTTGTAATTTTAGTAATAGTTATCAATTAGCGTTGATTTAGGAAGAGATAAGTATTATCTCTTAACGCGTTTAGGGTTCCTTAAGTCTATAAAAGGAACATAGAATAGTATTGTAAACACATGAGTTGATTGAGTATTCACAATCAAATAGTAATAGTAATAGCAAGTTTGGTATTCGTTCTTGTGTTCATCTTGGTATAGATATTGATATTCCGCGTCAATATTTATATTCATAGTCATTGTCTCTCATAGTATCTTTGGATTTATTCAAAGGACTATAAGTCGTTTAAGGCTCATTGAGATCCTGTTTATAAGGACCTACACATTTTAACCTCAACTACTACCCAAATAAGTTGTAATAACATAAATTACAACATCATAAATCACATTCCATCATCATTTCATCATATTAACAACAATGTACAAGAATTAAATCCAAGAAACCCTAATCGAACCCTAATGTGAACTTTTGACCCATTTAATTGTTTTCACCCATTTTAAACCCGAACCACCTATCAAATCTTATTAATAACTCTTAATACAAGTCTTGTAATCATTAATCCATCGTTATTAAACAAGTATACAAATACAAGCTTAAAAACCCTATCTGTGCCCTATTAAACCCGCGATACCATTTCTTTCTTTTTGACCCATTTCAAGAGTTAGATTTGCATCCAAGCACCTTAATGACTCACCTCCTTCACTTACAAGTAGCTTACAATGCTCCTTAACTCATAATATGGCTAGAAAATCAGCCACATCACCTCTCTTTCTCTCTTGCTTAGCCGAGGCCACAAACACCCCTTAGAAACCTTCCAATTCCTTCATACTAGTTCCTAGCCTTGCTAACTCATTCCATAGTCTCTCCACATCATCTCCTAGCTGCTACACATGTCCAAGGCTTGGCCATTAAGTCTCCTTGGCCACCAAGGTACTATTCGACTATAAATAGGGCTCATAACCCTTCATTCTAACTCATCCCCCACTTCTTCTTTCTATAACCTATAATAGCAGCAACTCCTTGCTCAAGAAGGTGCTAAGAAGTCTCAAGATCAGAAGTGAAGCAAAAGAAACCAAGAAAAGAAGACCTGGAGTCGTTATTCTAGGCGTACGAAGTTAAGAGTCCTGATTTCGACCCGTTTCCAAGCTATAAGCTCAAAACCAGGTTCCATACGCTCACATTCTGTTTTCATACCCTCATAATGTTCATATGATCATGCTAAAACTATAGTTAAAAGATTTGAACTCAAAAACATATGTGTTTTACCTTTTTGATCCAAACCGAGCTCATAAAACCCTAATTTCATGTTTTTCTTAAATCTATAAGCTAATCTTGTAAACTGAAGTTATAAGCTATTCTAATAAGCTTATCTAATGATATTATAATCACTTTATTAAGTCTTGAAAGAATTTGAATTAAAAACCAACTCGTTTTCATTTTAAAACCCTAATTTGACCCGTTTTGATTTCTGGCTTAACGAATCGTTAATCTGAACTTTTGTTACGTTAAACCTTCATATTTTAGCTTATATTAATAAGCTATAACCTGAAAATTACTTTTCATATTGAAAAATATCATTATTATGGATTTTGGACTAAAAACGATACTTTGTAAATCATTTTCATGAAAGGGGTATATACTGTAACTTTTGAAAACTTATGAGTACAAGGGCTATTTTTGCCATATTTATCAAAGTTATAACTATAGGGGTCTATTATGTCACTTTCCAAAGTACAAGGTTTACTTTGTACATCTTTTAAACTAGAAGGACCAAACTTGTAAAAGTGAAAACTCCAAGGGTATATTTTGCCATTTTTCATTCTTAAGGGTCTAAAATGTAACATTTTGAAAAAGTGTAAAAATGTGTTCAAAACCTTATAAGACATAACTTTAATTAACGCTTGACGTGCTTATCATTTCCAGTTATTGAGCAAAACGCTTAAAACCGATTATGTTATAACTATTATATAATTCATCATCGATATGCTTTTAAAAATCATGTCCCGAATCTATATCGTACCACAATACTAGGGAGCTTCATATTAAGGGGTTTCATCTTGGTATTACGTTCTGACTGAGTTGTTGGGTTTACAATTTAAAGTGCCCTAGCTCCTCAAACGTTTACTGAATGACCTCTGAATTATGATGGCCCGAACGGTGATACAATAATTCCAAACTCTCCAATCAAACTTATAACAATATTAAACTCTTAGAATCAGAGTTCTAGAGTACAATCTTCCTAAGACTCGACATATTATCCTAGGTTACGTAACGAAGCTGCTTTCTTTCAAGTTGATATACTTTCTGCCCAAGTAGATAACGTCGTACTACCATATAGACGCCTTTCCTTTGATATACTTTTGCCGTTAATCAAATTTCCCTGTTAAGGTGAGTTCATAGCCTCACTTTTTAATCTTTTGAATGTTTTATAAACCCGTGAGGGGGATACATGCTTATTTACAAACTCTTTTACATACTCGTTTATCTTATAACAATGTGATTACTTTTCAAAGACTTAATGAATTCATAACCCCACATTTCAATATTTTGAATACTTTATAAACCCGTGATACCTGATGTAAACCATGAATGCAAGTGTTTTTCCAACTGTATGCTATCCAGATATATTATTGCCTAAGTAGCTTCCAGTGCCATTATTTCCATATCATGAACCATTAATTGCTTACGAGTGAGCGCGAATATTGTGAATATATCTATTGGGGGTGACGACTCCTGTTTGTATACCCATTCATAGGGTAGCCAAACACACTATATTTGACCTAATGGGTAACCTTGGCAAGCTACCTTTTCCACGGGGACATTTATTCCCCAACCAATGTCATTACGGTGACTTTCCCTGTTAACGTATTGGTGTCATGAGCTTAGGTGCAATAATAATGTTACCATTTTTCCATGATAATTATATTCGTTGCAATTATTACCATTATGATGACTTGCATTCAACTGTTCTTCATAATAATGATGTTCTCCATGATAATGCTGTTTTCCATAATAATACTGTTTTCCATAATAATTGTGCTCGTGCAAATGTTACACTATAGTTTGTATTTAAACTATTTACCATAAACCTATGAATTTCACTCAACCATTATGTTGATCCTTTTTAGCATGTTTATCTCAGGTAATTGAGCAACTTATGGCATGGAGTGGCATGGACTTAAAGATGGCTAAAACCTATTATCATTCACATTTTATGTTTCTAGATTTTAGGACCTGCCTTTGTAAAACTATGATTTTAAATGAATGATAACATATCTTTTAAAAACATCTCTTTTGAGTCGTTTTCTATGATTGTGACTGTTGTACTATGAAGTAATACCCCAGATTAGCTTCCGCTGCTATATTGTAAAAATGTGGGTGTTACACAAAGGCACTTGTAATGTTGAATCAGCCAAAAACTTTTTAAGGTTTGACACGTGGAACGTGTCATGAACGCCATTCAACTCCTCAGGCAAATCTAATCGATAGGCCACGGGGCCTACTTTCTTGATAATCTCAAATGGTCCAACAAATCTAGGCGCTAATTTACCTTTCTTCCCAAAGCGTACTACACCTTTCCAAGGCGACACTTTGAGCAAGACATAGTCACCTACACTAAACTCTAAAGGCTTCCTCCTCTTATCAGCATAACTTTTTTGGCGATCACGCGCAACCTTAAGTCTATCCTTAATATGCGAGATCTTTTCAATAGTCTCTTGCACTAACTCTGGTCCTACCAACTGACCTTCTCCAACCTCATCCCACATAATTGGCGAACGACACTTTCTACCATACAATGCCTCAAACGGAGCACGTCTCACACTAGAATGATAACTATTGTTATACGAAAACTCAACCAACGGAAGATGAACATCCTAACTTCCTTCGAAGTCCAGGACGCACACTCTAAGCATGTCTTCTAAAGTCTGAATAGTACGCTCACTCTGACCATCAGTCTGAGGGTGATAAGCCGTACTCATGTCTAAACGAGTTCCTAATGCCTCTTGCATTGACTGCCAAAACCTTGATGTGAAACGACTATCACGATCCGATATAATCGAGATTGGCACACCATGTCTAGCAACTATCTCATTCAAATACAATCTAGCCAATCTATCCATCTTATAATCCTCACGCATAGGTAGAAAATGAGCAGACTTAGTCAATCGGTCCACAATGACCCAGATTGTGTCATGCCCACTACTAGTCCTAGGCAACTTAGTCATAAAATCCATAGCTATTCCTTCCCATTTCCATACGGGAATCTTAGGTTGCTGGAGCAAGCCAGATGGCCTTTGATGCTCAGCCTTAACCTTTAAACAAGTCAAACACTTACTAACATACTCGGCTATATCCTTTTTCATTCCATGCCACCAATACCTATCTCTCAAATCATAGTACATCTTATCAGCTCCTGGGTGTATAGAGTACTTCAACTTATGGGCTTCATCCATTATCAGGGTTCTCACCTCACCCTTCAAAGGTACCCATATTTGATCTAGGTAGTACAAAGTCCTATCACCTCTCTGTTCTATCATCTCATCCAAACATTTCTGCAATCCTACAAACTCATCCACAACCTCTTTCTGAGCCGTCAGTATCTTATCCTTGATACTCGACTGAAGGGTCATATTCATAGCTCTAACTCTCTTAGGCTTTATTCTTTCCTTCCTACTTAGGTTATCATCCACCACATTCGCCTTACCAGGATGGTAGCGAATTTCATAATCATAATCACTAAACAACTCTATCTAGCAACGTTGTCCCATATTCAACTCTTTCTGAGTAAATATATGCTGAAGACTATTATCATCCATATAGATGACACTCTTTGTCCCATACAGATAATGTCTCTAGATCTTAAGTGCAAACACGACCGCACCCAACTCCAAATCATGTGTAGTATAATTCTTCTCATGAATTTTCAACTGCCTAGACGCATAGGCTATCACTTTACCTCTTTGCATTAACACATAATATACTACAAAGTCTTCCAGTCTATCAGGGAGAGCTAGAACAGGCGCATTACACAACTTATCCTTTAAGGTTTGAAATGCCAATTCCTATTCCTCACCCCAATCGAAAGTCTTACACTTCTGAGTCAAGATGGTAAGAGACTTAGCTATCATAGAAAAGTTCTCAATAAACCTACAATAATACCATCCAATCCTAAAAACGAACAAACCTCAGTCGAAGTTCTAGGGGCTTTCCAATTCATAACAGCTTCAATCTTACTAGGGTCTACATGAATCCCATTACCATTTATCACATGCCCAAGAAACTATACTTCTCTTAGCCAGAATTCACACTTAGAAAACTTAGCATACAGTTTCTCCTTTTTGAGCAGTCCTAAGACTAACATTAAGTGTTCTACATACTCTTCGTGAGTCTTAGAGTAGAATAAGATATCGTCTATAAACACTATCATAAACTTATCAAGATAAGGCCTACAAACTCTATTCATCAAATCTATAAATACCGTTGGCGTGTTAGTCAGACCAAAAGGCATCATTGTGAACACGAAATATCCATAACGAGTTCTAAACGCAGTCTTTGGAATGTTATCCTCATGTACTCTCAGTTGATGGTATCCAGACCTAAGATCTATCTTTGAGAAAAACTGCGACCCTTGCAGTTGATCAGATAGATCATCAATCCTAGGAAGCGGATAACGATTCTTAACAGTTAATTTGTTCAATTCTCTATTGTGAATACACATTCTAAAAGAACCATCCTTTTTCTTAACGAACGGCACCGACGCTCCCCAAGGCGATGAACTTGGTCGAATGAAACCTTTGTCTTAGAGTTCCTTAAGTTGTCCCGAAAACTCCTCCAATTCAGAAGGTGCCAAAAGATAAGGAGACTTTGCTACCGGCATTGCTCCAGGGGTTAACTCAATCCAGAACTCAATTTCCTGTAGAGGTGGTAATCCAAATAAATCATATAGAAACACCTCAGGAAAATCTCTAACCATAATGATCTCTTCTTATTTCTTAACACCCATCAAAAATCTGCTTTCTCTTCTGGTCTCTCTCTTAATACTCTAAGCACCTTGCCATCCAGTAGTGGTATCCTCACTACCTTCTCATGACAAATTATTTCAGCCTTATAATTAGACAACCAGTCCATACCTATAATCACATCAAAAACTCCCATGCCCAAAAGGTATCAAATCGATGGCAAAGATATAACCCTTGATTTCTAGTTTGCAACCCTTAATAACCTTATCAATCTCTACTAGCTGCCTGCTAGCTATCTCGATCTCATATTTAAAATGTAATTTGCTGGGCTCTAAGCCTAACAGAGGTATGAAAGTAGTGGAAACAAAACTATAGTCGGCACCAGAGTCAAATAAGGTAGTGGCAAAATGATTGTTTAAAGTAAACGTACCCGTCATAATGTTCAAATCCTGACAAGCTTCCTTTGCTCCTAACACGAATACCCTACCCCTAGCCTGGTTCCCTTGGTTTCCGTGACCCTGACCCCCGTTATTAGCAGCAACTTGGTTTGGACGATTTTATTTTGGTCCTTGTGCCCTATTCAATCTAGGATAAGCTGACCTGACATGGTCGGTACTACCACACTCATAACATGCCCTAACAGTTGGGTTTCTACCATTGACAGGATTCACATTCCTCGGCACGCCTCTACAATCCTTTGCCAAATGACCCAGGCGGTTTCAGTTGAAGCATGTAACAAGGCCCTCCGAGTGCATGGTAGGAGTTGCAAGTGGTACACTTAGGCCAAGTACCTGTATTCTCTCTTCCTACAGGGTTTGTGGTAGTAGTAAAAGCATTCCCAGTCCTAGTCCTCTTATTATCATCCCTACCATTCTTATCCTTGCTAAGTTCCCCCATATTTCCTCTTTTCTCAACCTTCTTAATTGATCCATTTCTCACGGCCTCATCAGTCAGTGCACCAGAAATTTGTACATCCTTCTATATAGTCTTTGGCTCTGTTGCTGCCACATCCCACAGATTTGTGCAGCAAGGCCATACACATACATCTCAATCATCCTACTCTTTAGAGTTACTAAATGTGTAACTAAACTAGCCAACTCATGAAGTCTATCAGTATACGCAGCATGGTCAGCCCCGACCGTGGCGTAATTCCACAACTCAGATTCAAACTTTTGCATCTCATGACTAGGACAAAACTCTTCTATCATCATAAACTTAAAGTCATTCCATGACATACTAACAGCAACTTCCCGGCTTAGCATGCGGATCTGAGAGTTCCACCATGTTAAAGCCTTACCCACAAATGAACCAACAATGTATTTTACTTTTTGGTCGACACTACAACCACTCATATCTTGCACATACTCCATTTTCTCAATCCAACGAGTAAGAACTACAGCACCTCCTTTACCATCATATTACTTAGGGTTACAAGCTAAGAACTCCTTATATGAACAACCTACCCGGTTGCCATTTACTATCACATTCCTAACGTTCTCCTGAACATTCTCATTAACTACATTACCATTTTGATTTCCAACATTTCCTTGGTTACCAACCTGAGCTAGCATGGCGGGTAAGAGGTTCTGTAATTGTTAGGAAATGATCATCGAGAAGTCAGGTGCTCCTCTTACACCTCTATTGACTCCCTCTACATTCCCATTGACTCCCTCTACACCCCTATTAGCTCTCAAACCCTAGTCATTTCCTTGAGCATTCAAATCATCAACACGCTCATTATTATCTTCCCTATGTCTTCTACCCCTCCCACCTCTACCAACCCGTACACCCGTTCCCCCTCCTAATGATTCGGCAACAAGCCGGCCAGCACTTTGGGTCATCACCCTTGGCGGCATTATCCACACAAGGGAAAACATGGGCAATGTTAGGTAGGTGGAAAGACTAATATATATAGAATATCTTACTATATATACATATATACACATAATACCACCTTACGGTGTCAACATCGATTTGTGTGAACGACATTACTAAGTATGAGTGAGTTGTGCTACGCTTATAACTACATTGGCCATCGTACTTATATTCGCATCCTTTCCCAGTCATACTCAATATTGAGCTCACACATTTCAATGACTAACATAACTAAAGCACCAAGCCGCGAACACGCGAAAGCAAACAAAAGCGGAACACCGCGCACGTAGATCCTATACACAACTATACGACAAATCTTAGGTTATAGTCTAGGCCAATCCACCTAGTTCTCTATAACCTTGGCTCTGATTACCAATCTGTCACACCCCGACAACGGCGGAAACTCGAGAATGCAACATAATGATCGATTCATACACACAAGTACAAATAGAGAAACTACAAGGCATACACTTTCAAGTGCGATGGAAGACTATGACTCAACAACTCGAGTGATGTCCCAAATCGAAACTAAAATCCACAATCTCTTACAATTATTCAAATGCCCTCACAGGGGGTCCATAATCCAAACTTAACCCAAAACATTCAAATACTAGAATCAAACAACAAGCAAGCAAGACATCACATGAAACAATCCTACTCGGGATTACTTCTAAGTCAGCTATCACAATCACCAACTATTCTTCTTTCACTTTACCTGAAAATGATACTTGAAAACGTCAACAATAATTTTGGTGAGCTTGTAGGTTTGACCTTAAACCCAAAAGTTGTGCCAATATTTTAACAGTGGACAATAGTACTATATGACAGCGAATATATGCAAACAACCTTAGCATAACCACTAATCAATAATCATATGTCACTTACGTACCTAAAGGGCCTACCAGCTGGAGTACTAAAATTAGGGCGGGACCACACACAAACCTGGGTAGGCGTACCCATCCGCTCCAAACAATCATACAATACATAATATTCACATAGCATTCATAAGCACGTATCTTGTTCCAAAAACAAAAAACAGTTCGCACGGTTCATTCAAACATTTTCAAAACATATTTTGAGTTTCGATTCCCCCAACGAAAAACAGTAAAAAAGTGGGCTACGAGAACGCACCTTATGCAAGTCTTTAGCAACCAAATCTCAATCATACAAGCAAATGCGACGACGCTCGCACATGACCTAGTCCAGTTAATGTCTTAATTTAATCATCCAATTCCAAAACAATCTTCACGTTTGATGCATAGAGTTTAGACGCGTTGTGCAATTACTCATAATAATTTAGTGGTGTGATGGTTGATGACATAGCCCAACATTCATATCAATCCCATTACTCGATAATACATACTTATACTATTTAGAGAAGATAAATAAGTAATATAAATAAATATTTATAATTAATAATTATAAAATATCTCGACAAGTCCATTCGGTAACCTTAGTCACCTCAAAATAATCATAATATAGTTGAAAATGAAACGTCTACTCATAATAAACACATTAGAGAAATTTTGAGAAAAAATATATTTTTTGTCTTTTAGTGACTTTATTAAATAAATAAAATAATTAAATAATATTTCATTATTTAAAATCAAAAATCAAGTTTTTAGGAAAATTTCTAAGTATAAACTTTTTACAAAATTTCGACATGACCCGTACGCTCATACAACGTTTTCCAAGGTTTCAAACCTTATTTTCAACACTTTTTATAAATTCGACATTTTTCGACAAAACTCCAAAATCTAAATCTTTAACGTTTACTAAAACGTTTTTCCCAAAATATCGTTCAATATCACTTCGTAAATACATTTTCACTTTTAAAAGTTCGTCAAAACTCTCATAACGACTAAATATCGCTTATTAGGCTTTAAGGCCCAACAAGGGTCCATTAAGATATTTATAAGGTCCCAAAATACGTTCCATGTCCAAAAACTAAGATCCCATTTACATTATATATGCATATACTTATAAGTAAAAAAATATTCCGGGACCCAATACGCCTTCACCCATTAGTCCACGCTTAAATAGACATTTTGGGCATGAGTCCATAAGCTTAAATAATTATGATAGTAGCTTAAACATAAGCTAATAAGCTACGTTATGAATTGGATAGCTACCATAAGCCTCAAAAATAGTCCACAACATACACCATAACACAAAATAATCAAAAACTTTCCTAGTGATTTTGGGAAATTTTCGTGTATATAACCCAAAATAAGCAAGAAATGCTTAAAAATGAAGCCGAATAAGGTATACATGCTTCTATAATAAATAAGATATCTAGCAACATATATTATTCAACCATCTCGGACCACAACATCAAACTACAAAAATGCCCTTTTTTTATAACCCACGAACCAAACACAACCTTTTTATTCGTTTCGCTTCCAAAAATCGATTTTCACAACGATCAACTTGTACAACTAACATCTATGCATCAAAATAAACCCAAAATGACAAACAAAATTTAAATTTGAAAACTTACAAGAAAATATCAAATGATATTTCGACACGAACCGGAAACCAAACGTTGTTTAAATGAATACCCGAGCACTAGAATCAACCCAATATATCACCAATCTTCATGCTTTTTATCAAAATTTCAAAAATTATAAGTGTGTGTGTGTTGCCTAGTTTGGATGCCAAGAGGGAGAGGAAGAGAGGTATTTTTTTTATATGAAAATGAAATGAAGGAAATTGTCTAGTGATAAGCATTATAGATGTACAACCTTGGGACACATTAGCTAAAAGTTAGCCTCCTTGTCTCCTCTTGACTTCTTGACCGGCTAGAGCATCCTAGGGGTCTCGGGTCCTTTCTTTTCGTGTCGGGATCACTTAAATACTCGTAAAACTCAACCGTAAAATTTACCCCAAAGTTAATTAGCATTTTTATTCATCTTAAAAATTGTTTTCCATTAACCTAGAGTATTTACACGACATATTTACACTTTACACCCTTCAAAACTCATTTGGACATTAACGGACGTGTCGGACTTGTTTTTCGGCATTTCTCAAAATTCACGGGTCAAACTACCCGAAATACAAGTAACACAATAATACCTTCCAAAAAGGATTATTAATCACAATAAACCATAATTTATCACAATTATCATAAAATCATCACCGTCAACACGGTACAAAATCTAAATAAACTAACAAAAGTCAAATAGTCAAAGGATTATAAATAAAATATTCAGAACACAAAAAAGGCAAATGTTACATTCTACCCCCCTTAAAAGAATTTTGTCCCCCAAATTCAACTACTAACATCACTAAACAAATGCGGGTACTTCAATTTCATTTGATCTTCACGTTCCCACGTGAATTCAGGGCCACGTTTCGAATCTCACCGAACCTTGATGATGGCAATCCTACTACGCTTCAACTTCTTAAACTCTCTTTCCAAAATTTCCACAGGCTGTTCCACAAAATTTAACTTAACATCAACTCGAATCTCATTCAAAGGCATTTGCAGTGTTGGGTCAGCCAAACTCTTCTTAAGGTTTGACACGTGAAACGTGTCATGAAAACCGTTCAACTCCTCTGGCAAATCTAACCGATAGGCCACAAGGCCTACTTTCTCAACAATCTCAAACGGTCTAACAAACCTAGGT
>BQNB010016523.1:0-71490 GCA_026074375.1 Tanacetum coccineum
TGCTTGAAGATTTATACCTGTTCTCTTCAACTTTGATGCTTCAAGCTCTGAGTTCATAGGAATAAACTTTTCTACCTTCTCTACACACTTATCAAACTCTTCCTTCAGCTCATCAGGTTTCAACTTCTTCAGCTGACCCATTTTCCAGTTATTACCTTGGCTTTTTAAGTACTTGATCATGTACTCCCTTTGCTCAGCTTGAGTCATAGGTCTGTTTCTTCTATCTCTCTCTCTCTGTTCTTTGTACAACCTCTTCTTCTCATTGATTAATTCCACCATCTTCTTAGCAAAATCATCACTAGAGAAATCAATTGATAACACTTTGCTGGACAGATCTCTGTTTGCTTCCAGCTTGGCTCTTACTGAATCCCAATCTTCTTCTGTATAGTACTTTGCAGCTTCTTGTACTTGAGCCATCCTATTCTTTTGAGTTTCAGATAGTTCTAACTCATCCTGCACTCTCTTTGCAATCAATGCATCCTGTCTTTGCTGTTCAGCTTTTCTTGCATTTTCAGCCTCCTCTTGAGCTTGCAGTCTTACTATTTCTGCCAAACTAGCTTGCTCTTCTCTGATCTGTTTCTTTGTCCTTTTAGACTGAGATTTTTCTTCAAGCACTGCCTTTCCTTCTCTTTGACCCTTCTTTGGAGAGGGAATTATGCTTTCATCACCAGAATTAATTTCTTCAAAAGCAGTATTAACATCTGTGAAACCAGTATTAATTCCTTCACCAGTACTAACTTCATCAGCATCCAATTTCTTAATTCCTTCACCAGTACTAACTTCATCAGCATCTAATTTCCTCCTCAATCCAGTCTTAACTTTCCTTGTGTAGGTCTTGGTTCTTTGAGTAAGGACTTTAGCTAGAGTTTCAGCTGCTTCTAATCCTTCAGGACTAATATCTGCCTCCCCTGAAGTTTTGCCTTGTGTGGGAGTCTCAAACTCTTCTGATTTTTCCTTCATAATAGACCTAACCATTTCATCCAAACCTTCCTCTTGTAAATTCCTCCCCTGTTTGGAAGAATTTTCAGCATCCTCATCCTCTGAATCAGTTAGAACCACATGTCTCCTTTTGAGGACAGCTTCCATCTTCTTTACCTTCTTCACCAATTTCACAATTGCTTTTCCCATGGTCAGCTTAGTCTGCTTTAGTTCTTTCTCCAAACTATCAACCTTTGTTATCAACTTGGGAACCAATTGAAGCAGGTCATCCACTGTCATAGGTCTTTCTTCTGCCACATGAGGGTGAGTAGGATCCTGAGATTGTGGAATTTCAGTTTCCTGTCTAGGTGAAAGTGGTTGGTGTTCAGATGATGGTTGCTCAAAGGTGTGCTCAATGGGTTCATTGTCAGGTTCAGGTGAAAGTGAGTTAGGGTGAGATGTTGATTCAGCTACAGGTGTAGGTTCAGACTCAGTGGTTGCAGATATCACAGGTGGTGGAGATGAAGATGGTAATGGTTCAGAAGGTGATGGTTGAGTCATTGCATGATCTGCTTGTCCTGCAATCTGATCCAAAGCAACAACTAGCAACATTGCAGGTAACAAAGGTCTTGGTACCCCTCTAAAACCCCTTTTCATGTTCCCAAAAATCTTTTTGGTCAATACAATAGCCAAATAAGGGTGTTTACTCTCAGTTTGTATTTCCAAAATCATTTGTAGAAATCGAGGGTACATCAAAAACTTAGTTTTACTTTTCAAGTTTGCCACCATTCCATCAAAGATTAATTTTGAAAAGTTATAAATCCTGCCAAATCAAAGCAGTCGCAATATTGCTACCAAGTTGATCCCATCCACCACTTTTAGGACTCAAACAGTGTAAAAGATGATGGACTAAAAATCTCCATTGGGGTGTAAAATGACTTTTCCAAAATGTAAAAGTACCATCAGTTGGATACCCCATATTTCCCATCCCCTCAAAAATCTCATTATTTGGCAACATGGAAATCCCTGAAGCATCTGCTAATTGAAGCTTACTTCGAACAGATGCCTCAGTGATTGTATACTCAAGAGTATCGATGGTTGCTCTTAGTTCTAGAAGTCCTATCGGCAAGAGTTGTGGCGTTGCAGTCTGCCATGACTGTTTGACTTGGGAGTCATGGATGTGGGATTGTGGGTCAAGTCCATACCTGATTTTGAAACCCTTTTTTAAAATCCACTTTCTCTGCAAATGTACTTTCTTTGGTTTCTTTATGAATTCCCAACTTGGTTAGTTTGTCGCAGTATTTCATTGAAAGCCATTCTTTGGTATATTGTAGTATAAGAGGTTGTGATTTTAGGGTTATGATAAACTGGGTTTGACTAAGTGTAGGTAACTTAGATACTGTTTGTATTTGCTAATTGATTTATATGCGAAAAAAAAAGAAATAAAAAATGAATTTCAATTGGGCCCTTCGAGAAATTAGTCTCTTTTTAATGAGAAAACTATTTTAGGTTGAGTGAAAACAGTAATTATCCTATTGTATTCATTATCGCTTAAATATACCTGCATTGACTCTAACGGTCATATTTATAGAAAAAGTCATTGTTTTTAGACAAACAATATAGCGACTAGTTACCAGTATTAATATTGGGCCTACCAGACTTAAGTTCTGGTCCAACCAGTATTTTACATTATATTGTAGAACTAACAATAAGCTTATTACCAGGATTAAGAGTTAAACTACCAGAATTAATATTGACTATACCAGAATTAACTTTTGACACAACATCAGTTCGACTTAATCCATGCTCAAATCCTTCTTGCAATTCAGTATATCCTGAACTGTTAGCCAAACACAAAAACATAACCAAACTATTCAAAACCTCTATGCTACTAGATTATTATATTCTAAATAACTACTAGGAATTTTTATAACCTATCATAATTTTTTCTACTAACTAGTATTTAATAGATGACAAAACTTACATTTATTCCTCCCTGAAATGATAGCTATGGATTTATTCATACAATATTAACCACAAAGAAATTGAACCTTGGTCCATCAAATGACATTTGGGTCTAATTAGGTCAGCTACATTGAAGTCTGTGTGAATTTTCTCCACCCTAATGAGCTTCTTCTCATAAGAATCTCGTATAAAGTGGTGTCTGATCTCTATGTGCTTTGTCTTTGAGTGATACACCGGATTCTTCACAATGCAGATTATGCTTTCATTATCAATGTGGATTTTGGTATTCATGAAATTGAAACCATAGTCCAGCATTTGATTTTGAATCTACAACACTTGTCCACAGCAACTTGCAGCAGCTACATATTCAGCTTTTGTTATAGAGGTAGCCACTATAGTTTGTTTCTTGCATTGCCATGAAATTAATCTTTTTCCAAGAAATTGACAACCACTAGTTGTGGATTTCCTGTCAAGATTTGCCCTAGCATAGTCACTATCTGAGTAAGCTTCCAGGTCAAAAGATGATTCTCTAGGATACCATAAGCCCAAATTGGGTTTGCCCTTAAGGTACTTAAAGATTCTCTTCACAGCATTAAGGTGTGAAGTCTTGGGAGTAACCTGAAAACGAGAACAAGCACATACTGCAAACATTATATCAGGCCTAGAGGCAGTTAAATACATGAGAGAACCTATCATGGATCTGTATAAGTGTACATCCACTTCATCAGCTTCCTCATCTTTTGTCAATGCCATCTTGGTCTCCATTGGGGTTATTGCAGTTTTCACACTTGCAAGGTCAAACTTTTTCAGCATTTCTGCAACATACTTGTCTTGAGAAATGAAAAGTCCATCTGTCTTTTGTTTGACTTGCAATACAAGGAAGAATATGAGTTCACCCATAGAACTCATTTGAAATCCGCCTTTCATTAAGGCCTCAAATTCATCACACCAAGACTTTCTTGTAGAGCCAAAAATGATATCATCAACATACACTTGAACCAGCATGATATCCTTCTTGTCCTTCTTAATAAACAAAGTCTTGTCAATAGTACCCCTTCTGTATCCATGCGTCTCGAGAAATGTTGATAGAGTAGCATACCAAGCTCTAAGAGCTTGATGTAGTCCATATAAAGCTTTGACAACCTTATAAACCTTCTTAGGATGATCAGGATCAACAAAACTAGGAGGTTGAGAAACATATACCTCTTCATCTATAGTGCCATACAGAAATGCACTTTTTATATCCATTTGGTATACTATGAACCCCATAAATGAGGCAAAGGCTAAAACTAACATGATAGCTTCTATTCTTGCTACAGGAGCAAAAACCTCATCATAGTCAATACCCTCTTCCTGTCTGTGACATTGGGTCACTAATCTTGCCTTATTTCTGACAACTACTCCTCTTTCATCCCTTTTGTTTCTGTATACCCATTTTGTTCTAATCACCTTTGCTCTATGAGGTAGATCTACTAGAATCCATACCTGTTGCAGCCTAAACTGTAACAACTCCTCTTGCATACCTTCAACCTAACTGTTATCTTTTAGAGCTTCAGAAATCTTTTTAGGTTCCTCCTGAGATAAGAAGCAAGCAAACAGACAATGTTGTTGATCTTTGTGATTGTTCCTTTGCTGCTTTTGAACATCACTTACAAGTGCATGTGCTCCTGAATGTTGCTGCACTCTACTTCTAGTTTGCATAGATGATTTAGGATCACCAAATATTTTGACTTTGTGGGTGAATGTTATGAATCTTAAGAGTAGGAATGGGACTAACAACAACTTCTGTTGGTAAGTTGTTGAAATCATAGACCATACCCTCGTCATCAAAAGAAGCCTCATCAAAAATCCCTTTCTGAGGCTTGTTAAAGATTGTGAGCTCTGGCATATCTGAATCATCTTGATCAGCATATTGAGTATTAACTAGGCCACTACCAAAATTAACTGAAGTATTACTGATAGCTTTGTTCTTAGGTACTTCCCTTAAATGCTTTTGAGCAAGTTCATCCAATTCTCTTCTAAAAGCTAGAATTTCTATAAAAGTGAATGTCAGGATTCTCTTTTGAAATGCCAGTAGAATAAGCCTCCTTCTCTGTGTTTTAGGTTTTGAAGCTTGTGAAAAAACCTCCCTCTGCCTTTGGAATTAGTAGAGAACTTCCTTGGTCCAACCTTGCCTGGACTGCTGTAGGCACAACAATAAGCTCCCTTCGCCTAATCTTCTTCCTCAAAAGATTGCATTAGGAGTTTGTAGTGTATGCACTGTTGTTACTTCCTGACATAGTACCTGCATATGGGTTAGTTTGATTCTCCAAAGACACAGGAATATAGTTCATATGAATCCAGTTAGATAAGCTATATTTAACAATCCATCTATAACCTACTCATTTCACATTAGATTTTTCTTCAGGAAATTTTACATGCAAATTACTTCTACCTTTTTGGTTACTAAATTATATACTCTAAAGGCTTTGCTATTTAGTGAGTAACCAACTAAGAAACCCTCATAACACCTTTCCATACAAACTTGCCAAGCACCACTTAGAGTATCTAAAATGGTAACTTGGCACCCAAAAGGTCTTATGTAGTAATAATTGGATTGTGGACAAAAAAAAAGCTCAGTAAGGAGTTTTGTTTGAGGTTTTTGTCACCCTTACCCTAATTAAAGATATAGCAAGCAGTACTAAACAGCTTCTGCCAAAATGTAGTTGTAAGAGTGAGCTCTACTAGCATAGACCTTAGCAGCCTCAATTAGGGTTCCTGTTCATTTTTTCTAGCAACACTATTTTGCTGTGGGTTCTGGCATTGCTATACTCTTGTTTAAATTCCCTTGTTCCTTCAAAATTCAAAGATATCCATATTCTTAAATTCAGTGCCATTATCTGATCTAATGATTTATACCCTATGATAAAGCTAGTTCTTCAAATTTGGTCTAATGAAGTTCTGAAGGATCGCCACAGTTCATCCTTAGTAGCAAGAAAGTCTACCCAACTAAATCTGGTACATTCATCAGTACATTACAAGGCAATCAACTTGCATGATTGTTAATGCTTTTTACAGAAGTAGGTCCAAAAAGATCCATATTGCAAGGTGTTGTTAATGGCTTAGTGAATTGTTCTTTCTAATTTAGTTACAAGAGGCTTGTGTTGCTTACGTTTTGGCAGGCAACACATGTATGCGTCATTTCTAAAAACCTTGGAAGGTAGACCTCTTACAAGGTTTTCCTTCATAAGTTTGTTTAAGTTTTTAAAATTTATATGACCTAACCTCCTGTACCATAATTTAGATTCATCAGATGTGGCTTTTGCAGTCAAACAAGTATAATCTTTTGCAGGAGCATGTGTCTTCATATCAAAGTTGTACATATTGTGTTGCCTAGGGACTTTTAGAAGTATCTGATTTTCATTAGGCATTTTAAAGTCAGGAGACACAACAAGACATTCAGTTTCAGTAAAAAGAACCTTGTGCTGCTTATCACAGATTTGTGATATTGAGAAAAGATTAAAATGCCCAAGTTCTTTTACAAAAGACACACTATCAAAATCTAAATTACCAACTCTTATTCTGCCTTTACCAGTTATGTAGCCTTTGCTACCTCCAAAGGTTAAACAGGATCACCCTTTTGCATTCTTCAACTCATCAGGTGATCCTTGTTACCAGTCATGTGCCCTGAGCATCCACTATCAAATATACCTCTGTCCTCCATGTTCTTGAGTGGATGATCCTGCACATGAAAAAGAGAAATTAGTTTCTCTTAGGGACCTAGGCCTTTTCAGGCTTGGGTCTGCCTTGTGGTCCTTTAGCATTTACAGTTCAAATAAAATTGGATCCACTATTACGATTAGAGTTTGGTCTAGTTTTCCTCCAATTATAACCTGCTGAGGGTCATCACAGCAGTGCCCCAATTTTCATTACAGCATGAGTATAAGACATTTTTGTTGTATTTCTAACAATGGGTCTTCTCACAGGTGAATGTGATTTTGAAAAATTACTTCTTTGATTAAACTTATTCACCTGGGGTCTTACAGGACTAAACCTGTTTGAGTTACTGGTATTTATTGGTTGTTTAGCTTTAACAGTATTAATATTAAAACTACCAGTATTAACATTAGACCTGACAGAATTAACATTTTGCCTAACAGAATTAACATTTGCCCTACCAGTATTAACATTTGCCCTACCAGTATTGAGTTGTACTGGTCTAGGTACAAAGTGATTAGCATGATTAACCCTGTTTGCATTGTTCCATACTGGTTTGGCCACCCCATTACCAGTATTAAAAACCCTTTGTTTCTTAAGCTCAGCCTCTCTTGCCATTTTCTTTTCATAAAAGTCACAATCTCTGATCAAATGACTTAGGCTGCCACAAACAAAACACTTTTTCTTGATGAAAGAGTAACCTTCCCCTAGTTTTCTTTCCATCATTTCATCCCAATTCTTTCCGTTAACTTTATGTGTCTCTTGATTTTTCATTTGTTGCCTAGGAGTTGTTACGTGTGTTGCACAACTAGGTTCAACTTCTTTTGATTCAGACACAACTTTTTCATTAGTTGTAACAGACTTAGACGTAGACATCTCATTTGGTACACTTATACTTTCTGATTCAGACTCAGAAGAGTGCTTAGAGGGATTTCCAAAAGATCCTTCACTGTCATTTGATTGACAGGTAGAATGCTCATTGGATTTGTCATCCGAGTCACTAATTTCAGGCTTTTGAGGTCCCTTTTTACCATAAACATACAAAGATTCATCAATTTCCTGTTGTGGTTTAGGAGTATAGTCCCCAGTTAAGGGATGTGGAACTCCTTTGAAACTATCAGTCTTTGAAAATCTACTGTACAAAGGTTTGTCAATGAAGTCTTCTTCTGTACAATTAAACACAGTACGATTCATTTCTTCCTCATAGCTTAAAACCTCATCGTTTGATTTTATTTCATACCCTAAGCCAACTTTACTAGTTGGAAATATACCGAATCAATAATTTCCAAAAGGTTTTTAGAAAGAAATCCTTCTATGAAATAAAAATCTATTGTTTTCTGCAATTGTTCCTTTTTCTTTTACAGCTTTCATTCCCATTCTCCTATATTTTTTAAGCTTTTTCATCTTTTCCATATAATTCATTTACCTGAAATGTAAGCTGTTCATTTAAAGATAATTGCTGATTTTTGAAAAGTAACAACTTGAGCTTCTAATTTCTTATTATTGATCATAAGGCCAAGTATTTTAACTTATTGTTCACTACTGATTTGTTTGTTCATCACACAGTTTTTTAAGTTTATTATATGAATCAATGCAAGTTTTAGAACATAATGATACCTCATTATTTGAGCTGATTGTCATAAGTGCATGATTTGTCTCTACTTCTTCTTCTGTATGTTCTCCCCAATTGACAACACCATCATCCATAGTCAGCAAACAGTTTTGATTCAGCTCTATCTTTCAGCTCCTGATCTTGATAATGGATGTGTCTCTTCTTTTCCATCATTTGTCCCCTGGATGGCATTCCCAGCAAAAATGGACCAGTGTTCGTGACATTTGAAACATTCAAGCTTCTTTTTGTTCAAAAACCAAACAGGGTTGTTTCATCAATCTGGACTCTCCTTCAAGTCTTCTTATAGAACTTCTTCATTCGAATAAAAAATCATTGCTATTTGCCCGTTTATGTCAATCTCTTAATGTCCATATTCATCATATCCTGTTTCTAGGTTCTTGCTGAAAAGCAAGTCCAAAATCTTCTGATTGTTTGGCAAGAAGTGAATAAATAACTTCAACCAGCAAATCAACAGGAACTTCTTTTCTGGAATATGTTTAAAGAAAGTAGAAGGAGTATATGTACTATAGGCACCAGTATGACCAAACTTAACCTTGTTAGTGCTGCTCTTGTTGTGTGAAACAAAAGCAACATTTTGAGCACTTGCAGATGATTTTGTGGTACTTGTTAGTTCCTACTCAAAAACCCTAAGGTTATTATACAACTCATCAATGGATAAAGTGTCAACATCTGGTTTGGTTCTCATAGTCATTGCCAGATTTGACCAAGCTGGGGGTAAAGATCTGAGAAACTTGTGATTTGCATCCTTAGTAGATACTTCAGCACCATGAGCTTCCAACTGTGAGAGTAGTTGTTGGAATCTGTCATATCCCTTTTCTAACCCTTCTAAACTTGATATAGTAAATGCTTCAAACTGTTGTTTTAAAATAGCTTTCTGCATTTATATTTGAATTTTGCTTACCACCAAACCTAGTCCATATGGCTTCCAAATTTCTTTGCATCATCATTCCATGAAAATCTTTCAGATGATTCCTTTGGGGAATGGCCATAAGTAAGATGGTTCTTGCCTTCCTTTCCTTTTCAACAACATGAATTTTTGTAGCAGATACTGGTGGAAGTATTCTAACAACACCATCTTTTCCACTTGAGATTCTCTTCTTAGAATTTCCATTCTGAATTACCTTCCAAACATCATTGTCAATATATTCAAGGTAATGCTCTATCTCCATGGCCCATATATCATATTCCTCCTTCTTCAGAATTGGGAGTTTGATATTTGAGATAGTGGTTGTTGTAGGAATGAGTTGTTGTTGTTGGTTGTTTTCGGTTTATTGGTGCAGTTCTACAGAGTACCATTTCTGATGGCATCTTTCATGGTTATGATTGCTTCACCACACTAAGATGTTGAGAGAAATCATCATTAGCAGGTTGAGACATTTTTCTAGATCTGAAAGTGATTGTTTGTGGTTCTTGTGATTCTTCTTACTCAGAGTCCTCGAGAGGCTCTTGTTACCACTTGTTGGTCAAAGTCTTGGATCTGTTTAGCCTTTTTGTAAGACAATAGCTAACTTGAATAAATCCAAATCAACTATATGAGAGACAATAACTATGAATACTATGTGCTAATGCAGAATCTTAACACAAGTACTAAGAAGAACACAATGTAAAACTTTGCTATTTTCTATTAATTTCTATTAGGGTTCTATTGTTAAACACTATGCCGTAGGGTTCCTTTTATACACCAAGGAAACCCTAATGGGCTTTACAAACGTGTGAAAGGATAATGCATATCCTTTCCTAAGATATCTCTAAGATAACTATTAAGATAACTATTCTGTTACATAAACAGACTTAACTAGACAAGATCAGTACTAACTATAGTACTGCCAGACTTAACTTAGTACTGGCAGACTTAACTATGTCTACCAGACTTAACTTTATAACTACCAGACTTAAGTCTGTTTACAATAATTCCTAACAAGAGCCTCTAGAGGTAAATGGATAACCAAGTGAATCATAATGTCAAAGAAACCAAGAGGATATATGAGCTCAAGATTGCACAAAATATCGACCACCTTGCTCTGAGCTTTCAACATGTCATCCTCCATCAAAGTTTGAAAGCAGATTTGCTTAAAGAATAAACATAGCTCAATTATTGGTTTTGCAACGTCTCCGGGCAAGTATTGCTGAAGTCTGTAAGGAAGTAAACGTTGCATCATTATATGACAGTCATGAGACTTCAGGCCCGTTATATTGGTATCATTATCGGTCACTTTGTGCTTGAAGTTAGATCCAAACCCATCTGGTAGTTTAACTCCTTTGATGAACTGACAAAACATTTTTCTATCCCCTGGTGTGAAAGAATACGCAGCCACAAACCACTTCGAATGCCCAGCCTTTTCAAGTCTTGTCTTGCCTTGGCGGTGTCTTTAGATTTGTCATTCATTAACAAAGGGTTCAAGATACTCTCCAATACATTCTTTTTGATATGCATGACATCTAAATTGTGTTTTAGTGTAAGAAAAGACTAATACTCAAGTCCGTAAAAAATAGATCGTTTAGTCCAGTTCAGCTTGACAAGAACATTGCGTTTTATCTTCACACCCTATACATCGGATGTTTACCCTTCACATGTGTGGGCAATCTATCAAGTTGAGCCAGGATTACATCCCGGCCAAATTCTTTAGGAGGATCTGTCTTATCGGTTTGGCCATGGAATTCAAGTGAACGCCTTCATTTATGAGGCTTCTTTAAGAATCTTCTGTGACCAACATTAGCCATTTTGCTTAACACACGAACAGATGGAGTGTCTTCATTACATGTAGGGCTTGCCTTGTAACCTTGCCCACTCCACCCAGACAAACTACTTCGAGCAGGAAAATCATTGATGGTCCATAAAACCATCGCTCTCATATTGAACTTCTAGCCTGAAGCAACGTCTATAGTCTCGACACATTTCCGGTCCCATAAAACCTTTAGGTCCTCAATCAAATGCCTCAAGTAAACATCAATGTCCTTGCCCGGGGATTTAGGGCCAGGAATTACCAACGTCAGCATAAAAGAACTCTCTTTCATACATAACCACGGAGGCAGATTGTATGTTGTCAATATCACCGGCCATATGCTGTAGGCCTGACTAAGGTTGCCAAACGGATTGAAACCATCAGCAACTAACCCTAGTCGAACATTTCTTGGTTCTTTTTCAAAATCTAGATACTTGGTGTCAAATTTCTTCCATGTTCCACCATCAACAGGGTGTTGCATCTTATCGGGCTCCGTACACTTTCCAGTAGCATGCCAAATCATATCCTTTGCAGTGTGACAAGACTTGTACAAACGTTGTAGTCTAGGAATGATCGGAAAGTAACGCAACACCTTCTTAGGAACTTTCTTCCCCCGGCGTGTTACTGTCTTTCCATCTACTCGTATTACACACCGGACATAAATCCAAATCTTTGTTATTGTCTCCCCGAAATAAGCAGCAATCGTGTTTACAAGCATGTATCGACTCGTACCCTAACCCGGTTGTTTTAAATGTCTTCTTTATTGCATAGTATGACGGTGGGAGCTTGAATCCTTTACTGATGGGAAATACATTTTGGAAAAACTCTAACATTTCATTGAATATAGAATCAGTCAATCTACCTTTAGCCTTAAAATAGGTAAACTTTGCCATAAAGTCTAATCGAGTCACATAGTCACAACCGGGGTACAGCTCCTTATTGGCAGTGGCATATAACTCTTCAAACTCGTTACATGTAGCTTGAGTCGGTTCGTTACTTGTCTCACCAATATCTCCTTGAGTTGGTTCATTGTGTTCATTATTCAGAGGAATATAGCTAAGATCATTAAGTAACGTTGTCATGTCACTCATCAGAGGTTGTCTTGTGTTATCTATTACTGGCGGTGGCGTAGGTGAAGCCGGTTCATCGTGTTCTACCCATATTTTATAACGCGGGTCCCACCCTTGTCTCATAATGTGGTCTGAAAGGTGTTTGATGTGTACCCATAATATATTTCGACAAGACTTGCATGGACATTTTATTTTCCCGGCACTATTCACTAACGGCTTGCAATGATCGACGAATTTTTGAAGACCGATAAAAAATAATGGTTCATGACGCTGTAAAAGTGTCCAAGTCTTATCATCGAATACCATAACTGCGTTTTAACGATACATTTAGTTATTATATGCAACTTAATTAAACACATTCAAACGAGGAATACGAGATGTTTTGTTCACCTAGTGCAACTATGGAAGGCAAACCTAACCCACTCTTTGAATGATTCGTCTCATATATGAATACGTATAATCGATTTACTATTTGAGAAAATTTCGGCAGCATTTCCCCTCAACTCCCCAAATATGTGTTTAAAGACATATTCGTAGGAGTAAAGGAGAAACACTGTCGAAATCATCTCAAATAGTAAACCAATTATACGCATTCATATCCTAAATGAGACAAAACATTTAAAAAGCAGTCCCAAACTGGAGACTTTTTGAAATTAATTTCTAATAAATTATTTTCGGATGGGTTTTCTATAGGATGATTAATTTCAGACGGGGATTTTCTGAAATTAATCACTAAAATCCTAAAATCCTAAACACATATACATTTAATGAAGGAACAAACATTAAAAAAAGCAGTCCCAAACTGGGACATTTCCAAAATTAATTTATCAAATAAATTAAATCGACGGGTTTTTCCTATAGGACCGAGTTAATTTCAGACGGGGATTTTATCCGAAATCAATCACTAAAAATCCTAAAACATATTCCTAAAGGGTTCAATAAAACGACATATACCTAAACACCATAACCATTTATATCATATAAAAACATACATTGTAAACATACGCTTACTTGCGGCATATATGAGCTTATTGTATTCAATAACCACCCGGAGTAAACAACGGCTTAAATCACGAAAGTTATATCGTATTAATAACCACCCTGGAGTAATAACCCAAAGTAAACAAACGGCTTATATCAACAAAGTTTATATCATTAACACCTTATATAATTATCAAACTTTCATATAACCAAACGTCTTATATCTAATATATTTCATTCAACGACAATAATTACCACTATATCCGTAATAAACACGAAACAAACATAATTTCCAATCAAACCCAAATCAACTAATAATTAACTATAAACTAACAAGTTTTTAAACAATAAACATTCCCCCGGCGACACATTCCCCCCCGGCGACATTCACCCGGATACCAAAATGAGAAAAAAAAATTATAACATACCTTGGATATGGATTCAACTCGGCTGTCAACTCGGCTGTCAACTCGGCTCGGCTGCCGTCAACTCGGCTGCCGTCGGTACAAGCTGCCAAAACCAAAAAAAAATTTTACTTAACAAAATTTTATAATTAACAACTTCTTACAAAGATAATAATCTTGTTTTAAACCCAAATCAAATATAATTAACAAAATTAAAAAATATATACACCAAACCACCTGTAAAGTGCGAACCAAAAACAAAACTTACACGCCCACCAATAATTATGAGGGTTAGAAAAATAATATATAGAATTATCATTAGAGAGGGTAAAGAAAAGAATTATGATTATAAGGAAGGTGCTCGAGAGCTCGTGTAACCGCTGGTGGGGGTGGTGAAGGAGGTGGTGGTGGTTATGAGGTGGTGGTGTGCTCCGAATTGTTTGTGATGGTAGAATTTGAGGTGTTCGGCGCTGCAAAATCGCCCAAGAAGAGATAATATTTTTTTTTTTCGTTTTTGTAATACTTAAAAGATCAAACAGAAAAGATCTACAATATCAATAATCGTTTCCCCCCGGCAACAATCCGATACCCCAGCGACATGTCCGCTGGGGATAACATTTTTTTTGTCGTTTAAGCGTAATTTGGCGGGCTAAACGAAAATTTTGGTGGGTTAATATCCTCAGGCGACATGTCGCCGGGGAAACATTAAAATTAAGAAATAATAAATACTTTTTAGCATATTTTATAACTTTTTTATAAAATATATAATAATTTTTTTATAAAACATATAACTTTTTATAAAAAATATAAATTGGTTCGTTTCGGCCGGGTCGGTCCGGTTCCTCGTTTCGTATATAATTAATATCTAAAATGATTTTTATAAAAAAAAAAATGTTTCGTTTCGGCCGGGTCGGTCCGGTTCCTCGGTTCGTATATTAATTATAATTCGAAATGATTTTTTATAATTACTTATCCCCGGCGACATGTCGCCGGGGAATCATCAAAAATAAAAAAAATAACTTTTTTTTGTTATTTATATAATTTTTTTATAAAATATATAATAATATTTTTATAAAATATATACCTTTTTATAAAAAATATAAATTGGTTCGTTTCGGCCGGGTCGGTCCGGTTCCTCGTTTCGTATATAATTATTATCTAAAATGATTTTTTTATAAAAAATATAAATTGGTTCGTTTCGGCCGGGTCGGTCCGGTTCCTCGGTTCGTAAATAATTATAATTCGAACTGAAATTTTTATAATTACTTATCCCCGCGCA
Source organism: Tanacetum coccineum (assembly GCA_026074375.1). Classification (NCBI taxonomy): domain Eukaryota; kingdom Viridiplantae; phylum Streptophyta; class Magnoliopsida; order Asterales; family Asteraceae; genus Tanacetum; species Tanacetum coccineum. Next base: position 14,670 of record BQNB010016523.1, read on the forward strand.
TGCGTCGGGGGAATCATCAAAAATAAAAAAATAACTTTTTTTTGTTATTTATATAATTTTTTTATAAAATATATAATAATATTTTTATAAAATATATACCTTTTTATAAAAAATATAAATTGGTTCGTTTCGGCCGGGTCGGTCCGGTTCCTCGTTTCGTATATAATTATTATCTAAAATGATTTTTTATAAAAAATATAAATTGTAATCGTTTCGTTTCCGACGGGTCGTCCGTCCGGTTCCTCGGATTCGTATAATATTATAATTCGAAATGATTTTTAATAAATTGACTTATACCCCCACGGCGACAATGTCCGCCGGGGAATCAAAAATCAAAAATAAAAGAAAAAAAAAAATAACTTTTTTTGTTATATTATATAATTTTTTTATAAATATATAAATAATAATTTTAAAAAAATAAATAACCTTTTTAATAAAAAATAATAAAATTGGTTTCGTTTCGGCCGGGTCGGATCGCGGTCTTCGATTTCGTAAATAATTATTATCTAAAATGATTTTTATATAAAAAATATAAATTGGTTCGTTTCTCGGCCGGTCGGTCCCGGTTCCTGTCGGTTTCGATATATTAATTATAATTCTAATGATTTTTATATTTATTACATATCCCCCTGCGACAGTCGCCGGGAATCAATCAAATATAAAAAAAATACTTTTTTATTTGTTATTTGTAAAAATTTTTATAAAATAATACCTTTTTATAAAAAATAATAATTGGTTCGTTTCGCGGGTCGGATCCGGTTCCTCGTTTCGTATATAAATTATTATCTAAAATGTTTTTTTATAAAATATAAATTCGGTTTGCTTTCGGACCGGTCCGGTCACCCGGTTCTCGTTTCGTATATAATTAATATCTAAAATTGATTTTTTATAAATATATAGTTATTAGAAAAAATATACATTGGTTCGATTCGGCCTGGGACGGATTCCGGTTCCTCGGTTCGTATATTAATTATAATCGAAATGGATTTTTTTATAATTACTTATCCCCCGGCGATATGTTAGGGTTGTTACGTAGACCGTTCAACGGACAGTCGATAAGGTAATGGATTGTACATTAGACGTTCAACGGACGAAGTCGAGATGGTAAAAGGTTATACATTAGACTTCAAGGGATGAGTCGCGAATGTTAGGGTGATACGTTAAGACGTTTCCAACGGACGAGTCGAGATGTTAGCGGGTTATACAATTAGTTCAACGGACAAGTCGAGATGGTAATTTTAACATTAGAGGTTCAACCGGACGAGTCGATAATGTTTCTGGTTATACATTAGACGTTCAACGGACGAGTCATATGGTAATGGTTATACATTAGACGTTCAAACAGACGAGTCGATATGGTTATGGTTATACATTAGACGTTCAACGGACAGTCGATATGTTATGTTGTACAATTAGATGTACAACGGACGAGTCGACATGGTATGTATTTATACATTAAACGTTCAAGCGGACGAGCGAGATGTTAGGGTATACATTAGACGTTCAACGGACGAGTCGAGATGGTATGGTTATACATTAGAGTTCAACGTACGAGTCGATATGATATGGTTATACATTAGACGTTTAACGACAGTCGATAGTTTATGGTTGTACCTTAACCCGTACAACAGACTAGTCGAATGGTATGTTGTAACATTAGACGTTCAACGGACGAGTCGAAACTGTTAGTGTTATACATTAGACGTTCAAACGCACGAGTCGAGATAGGTATGGTTATACATTAGTTCGTTCAACGTACGAGTCATATAATATGTTATACAATAGACGTTTAACGACGTAGTCTATATGTTTATGGTTGAACATAGAATATGAACGTTCAACGGACGAGTCGAAATATGGTATGGTTTTGTACATTAGAAGTTCAACGACGAGTCGATATGGTATGTTATACATTAGACTTCAACGGACGAGTCAATTTAGGGTAGACATTAGACGTTCAATGGACGAGTCGATATGGTATGGTTATACATTAGAGGTTCAACGGATGATTCGAGATGTTAGGGTTATACATTAGACGTTCAACGGACGAGTCGAGATGTTAGGGTTATACATTAGAGGTTCAACGGACGAGTCGATATAGTATGGTTATACATTAGACGTTCAACGGACGAGTCCGATAGTTAGTGGTTATACATTAGACGTTCAATACGGACAAGTCGAGATGGTATGGTATATACATTAGAGGTCAACGGACGAGTCGATATTTATGGTTATACATTAGACATCAAACGGACGAGGTGATATGTAATGGTTTATATATTATGACGTTCAACGGACGAGTCGATATGTTATGGTTATACATTAGATGTTCAACGGACGAGTCGATATGGTATGGTTATACATTAGACGTTCAACGGACGAGTCGAGATGTTAGGGTTATACATTAGACGTTAAACGACAGTCCGATGTCTCGGGTTATACATTAGAGGTTCAACGGATGAGTCGAGATGTTAGGGTTTAATACTTAGAGGTTCAACGGAGGCGACGATATGTTAGGGTTATACATTAGAGGTTCAACGGATGAGTCAAGATGTTAGGGTTATACATTAGACGTTCAAATACTCCTGCCAAAAACTCCCGCCAAATACTCCCGCCAAATACCCCCGCCAAATACTCCTGCCAAAAACTCCCGCCAAATACTCCCGCCAAATACTCCCGCCAAATACTCCCGCCAAATACCCCCGCCAAATAATCTTTTATACCATAAAAGCAGATACTATCACAACCACAAACATATCACACACTCTTAACATCACAACCACAAAAAGATGGTGAACATGGTGCCACATGAAGCTTTTGCGTGTAGGTGTGCAGAAGGAGATGTAGTTCTCCGACAATCGTATAAACCTGAGAGTTACGGTAAACTATACTATGCATGTCCAAAATCAAAGGTGAACAATCACATGTTTTTTATTTGTGTAATATATAAATATTCTGGTTAGTTGTTAAAAGAATTGATTTCTTTACTATTTAACAGCCTCCGAAACATTTTGGATGTGGATTTTTTTTATGGAAAGAGACCCGACTTCGTGAATTGATGAGTTCTCCTGGAGCTCCAAGTTACTCTGCAGGACATTCAACACCTCCAAGCTATTCTTCAGGACCTTCAACGCCTCCAAGCTATTCTTCTGGACCTTCAACACCTACAAACTATTCTCTAGGATCTTCAAGAAATAGAGAGTGCTCAAACTGCAAGAACTTGCGTGGATAGATAAGTGTACTCAAGGCAACAATGGAAATGCATATGCATCCAGAACAACATACAGTTAATTCGGCTGCACTATTTCACGAAGTTCTCAATGAGATGGAAAAACTTGATTTGGAGTAGTTTGTCATGTGCAATGTAATTCGTATGTTTTAATGTTTAAACTTTTATGTCTTTTCATGTATGTGAAGACTTTGTTTAAACTTTTATGATATGAATGTGTTTCTATATGTTTATGTTTAACGATATCAAGTCGACATGCGAATGGTACAAACATGAACACACACCTTTAAAGGGCAAACATGAGCTAATTAATGATTAGTTTCTAATCATCTCTATATTTTTTGTTAAAATATACAGAATATTGGACCAAAACGAACGTAAAAACGTAGTTTAATTAAAAGACAACAAAGTCAATCACTTTTCCCAGCGACAAGTCGCCGGGGAAACTGTCCAAAAAACCCAAAGTCCAATTTGGTAATAAAAAAGCCCAAACCAATTGACACTTTCAGGCCCAATTAATGGTATCCCCGGCGACATGTCACCGGGGATACTTATGTACACGTCACCACTAAATTAAGTAACACTAATTATTTTTTTAAAATAAACAAAATAACCCCCGGCGACATGTCACCGGGGAAAAGTAAGCGGGAAAATCCCCGTTATGTTTTACGTTAATTAATTTTTTAAAAATACCAAATATTATCCTCGGCGACATGTCGCCGGGGAAACGTGAGCGGGAAAAATTCCTGCTACGTCTTGCGTTGATTTTTTTGGTCAAATTTTACTTACACTATCCCCGGCGACATGTCGCCGGGGAAAATTCCCGAACTCTTTGACTAAAAATTTTACGGGAATTGGTGTCACGTAGGACGAATTTTTGTCGTTTAGCGACTATTCCCCGGCGACAAATGTCGCCGGGGAAAACATCGTCACCATGACAATCGACATTTTCCCTGGCGACAAGTCGCTGGGGATACCTTTCCCCAGCGACATGTCGCTGGGGAAAACCCCGACATGTCGGGAAGCTTCGTTAGGGATTCTTTCCCCAGCGACGAGGTGGGTCCCAGTCATTTTTCAGTCAAAGATCAAGTGCCACGGTGGCACATTTTTCCCCAGCGACATGTCGCTGGGGAAAGCGTTTAATTAAATTTTTTAAAAACGTTTTCCCCAACGACATGTCGCTATGGAAAGCGTTTAATTAAATTTTTAAAAAAATCTTTCCCCAGCGACACGTCGCTGGGGAAAACTTTTAAAAAAAATTAATTTCAAGTTTCCCCAGCGACATGTCGCTGGGGAAAACTTTAAAAAAAAATTTAATATCACGTTTCCCCAGCGACATGTCGCTGGGGAAAAGTCTGCATTTTTTTTTAAAAATCCAGCCTACACAGCAGGCGTTTTCCAGATTTTTTCTGGAATTTTTCAGGAAAAAATCTACCAAAATACAAACCTGTATCAAAACCTGTATAGACTCATCACAACTTGTACCAAAACACAAATACAAATTAAACGGATCAACGTAATACAAATACATCACAACTTGCAGCAAAACCAAAAGATAATAAAGCTAAATCGTCCAAAATCCGAATAAGTCTACAAAACGGGGATTCCTAGTCATAAACGGGGCTTACTAACTAATATGTAACATAACTAAACGGGGATTACTAACTAATATATAACCTAACTAGGATAGGGAAACAAGTGTTTAAATGTCGCCAAAATCAACATAAAGTAATAATGTAGCATACTAACTAATATATAACATAACTAATCATCACTATCGCCATCCTCATCATCGCCACCCTCCTCGTCATCACCACACCCGCCACTCCCGCTAGCACCACCCGACTCAAACTCCTTAAACATATCCGAGTACTTGGAGTCGCTTCTGAAAAGACTCATCATAAAGTCTACCTTTCTATGCATGCTCTTGAGCGACTTGTCGGGGGCGGGCATACTTGGCCTGGATGTGGCCCGTGATGGCAATACCCGACCCACACCGGGAATGTGCCCACGAAGCTTACCCCCTCTTGCCAACGCATTGATCTCATCCTCCGTGTACTCACCCGTAGCCTCAAGCCTTTTCATCTCCTCCTATGTAGTGACAAAAACACAAGATAGTAAATATATTAGTCGGGTTGCTACATTATTTCTCGATAATTCATTAAAGTGTGTTTTGAAACAAAACTTACATATATGCGGCGGTCCTCATCCTTAGGGAATACCCCCATTAATTCTCTGGGTGTGAGAAGCCGGCTTAATTAACTGCTGCAGCAATGATGGTTCATTTGCCACTTCTCCACCACACACTTCCCCTATTTATACCTCCTCCCATATTTGTTTCTAGCACCACCTTCCCTATTTATTCCTATTATCCTCATCATCTCGATCTCTCTAATTAACAAAAACCCTAACACTAACCATGGCCAGAGAGAGCGGAAGCAACAGTGTTGTTGATGATCTTATCTAGCTAAGTGGTAAGACCGATCCAAACGAGTATCTAAAGTTATTTGTGACTCAGCAGATTGCAGATCGGCGTGGGTTTATTACAAGGATGGGGCCTGAATTCAACATCGCAAGGAATGAAGTTGGGTAGTTGAATGCCCTTATTACTGGGCTTGAAGCTTCAGAGGATGTTAGGGAGGTGTGGGACACCATTATGTGTTTGAGAGATGAGCAGCGTAAAGCGGAGGCAAAGCTGGCTGATTTGCAATATTGGTTCACTGTGGCAGAAGAGGAGATAGTGGAGAAGCAGAAGCAGTTGAAGTGAAGGAGGTAGTATTGGATTTAGGGTTTTTGTGTAGGTTCTTTTGTTGGTCAAGTATTTTTGATGGTTGTTTTGTTGTATTGGTTATTTATGTGATGTTTTAAGTTGGCAGTTGTAATCCTGGATAATTATGTGAAGCTTTAAATTATAATGTGAATGGGTATGGTATGTAATAACCAGTGAGTATTATTTTTTTTTTTTTTGATATTAAGCTCCTTGATTTGGTCAGTGTTAGTATGTCGCTGTGACCGTCTAAATTTTTGTTGTCGAAAACCAAACACAAGGTTTGTACTATGATGAGCTGGAAATTTTCTTTCGTATTAGAACTTCCTTTCTTGCATTTCGTTTCGTTTATCAATCTTTATGTAGTTGTAGATTCATGGGTGCATTTGAATTGGGATTCGTTACAGTTTGAATTAGGATTCGTTACAGTTTCGTTTATCAATCATTTCTTGCTAGCTTGCTGCTAGCTTGCTTGCTGCTAGCTGCTGCTAGCTTGCTTGTTGCTAGCTGCTGCTAGCTTGCTTATGGAAATATAACACCAATTCTTCTAGCTTGCTTATTAACCTTTTGTAAACTCGATATGTATATGAAATATGATGTTATTACATAAATCTATAAATATTTTTTTGCCGCTTTAGTCACGCCTTGAAATACGCCATGGCTTCGCAAAGGCTCCTAAGGCTGAGAGCGTGGCTATTGCCCGCCACGCACGCCCGCCTCAAACCTATTTATAATTATGAGGTTATAGCCACGACCGAATACCCACAATTGGTTTTCAGACTATATGGATGAGTGTATAACCATGTAAGATTACCACTTTTTAATATGTTAAATTTCAAAAAATTATATTTTTTTAAAATAAGTTAAATTGTTAATAACCTTTTAAATTATAAATGATTGCATCTTTTGAGACTAATTTAAATCATTAATGTCAAATTATCACTAATTAAAAAAATTTAAATTTGGAGCCAAATTGCACCCAAAATTTTTAAACTCACATAGGAAGTGTACAAGAACAAGGTATTAACTCACTATAGTTAATATCTTGGATCGAATAACAAAAAGGTAAGGGGTTATTCATTGATCCAATCATAAACCCTAATTAGGGATTTGATCAAGAACAAAGGTAAACAAGAACGATTTGAAGGTCCTGGTTTAACTGATTGGATCTTTGCAGCCTATAAAGGATGATAGCCAAGATGTATAAATACACACGACTATGTAGAAACAATGACTATGAATACAATGTGTTAATGCGGAATCTTAACACAGGTACTAAGAAGAACAATGAACAACTGAATAACAACTTTATTAAAGTGTTCTTGAGGATTACAGATTGCTAACTATGATATTGTATGTTCTGTATGATCTTGTGTAGAACTATGTCTACTAACTATGCCTAGGGTTCCTTTTATATCATAAGGATAACCCTAAAAGGCTTACATATCTTTCTGACAAATATCTCAAAAATATCTTTTAAATATCTTGTCATCGGTACTAACTAATTTACTACTAACGGTACTAACTAACTAACAGTACTAACTACTTTGTACTGTCGGTACTAACTATTTGTACTGTCGGTACTAAGTTAAGAAAACATTATTCCTAACAATCCTCCCTTAAACATGAATGTTAAACTATTTTAACTTCATGTTTCTTCAATCCTTTAAGAACTTGATGCACAGAGGATGTATCCAAACATTCTTTATCTTTTCTTAATCTTGTACTCTCTATCCTTCTTTAGCAGCAACTTTGTCTTTTCAGCTACTCAGCAACATCTTGTCACCTGCAATCCAACTAAGTTGGCTTTGTAGTTTTTGGCAAACTACCAGCCATTTACGGATTTGATGTTCCTTTACCAGTAGCCGTTTGCTCTGGGATAGATAACTCTTCATCTAAGAATATGGTGAGTTACTTACCATACAGTTTTTGGTAAACTGTCAACCATCAACGGATTTGATTTGTCTTTACCAAATACCGTTTGAGTGGGATAATAAATTATTTTAAGCACATTAGCAGTTTAGAACATTAAATGGTGACAAACAAACTAGGAATTCTAGACACAATTAGAAGACTTATCAAAACTTAATAAAAACTTAAGAAAACTAAACCTGGGGCTTAATTAAAGCTAAATGAAAATGGATTGTATGCACACATTTTAAGTGTTTTAACAAAAATGACCCATTTTAACTCTTGTGCCAAACACTCCTTTAAAACTGAAAAACCCACTTTTAAACTAAAACAGATGCAAATAAGCTTTAAAAACTAAAAACAAATTAAGTTTAAGATGTAAAAAGATCATATAAGCACTAAAAACTCAGAGCTAAGCACTAATAATAAGCCAACTAGAATAATCATATTTGGGCTTTCTAAGACAGATTTAGTTAAAACTTTGAATAAGAACATCAAAACCATAACATAAGCATTCTAAGCAGACAATAAGCATAAACAAGCATTAATAAGACAGAATAAGCAAATAATAAGCATAAAATAAGCCACAATAAGCAAAACAGTAAAATGAGCATAAAAAGGTAAAAGGAAATTTCATAAAAGAAGGAATGATTACATTACTAAAAGATGAAATAACAGAATTTAAAAGACATTAAAACATAGAATAAGCTGAAAAATAAGCAAAGTTACACTACTCTAACACTACACTACTCCTAGATGTCTTCTTCTTCCTTTGTCTTTTCCATTTTATAAGCTGTGAGGGTTGTGCTTGTTGTGTTGTTGTTGTGTGAGATTCAAAAGGCTTCTCTCAGCCATCAATAAATCTTGGTCACCAAGCCTTTGAATCCTAACCCTTCATTTTTGTCTTAACCTTTAACCAATGGGTGTGGTGGGGATTGCCAACATAGCATTTGGGGTTTTAGAGTGGGTGTGAGAACTAGAGATGAGAGTATGGGGCTGAAGTGGTGAGAGTGAGTTTTGGCTGTATGCTACAGGGTCACGTGAAACTGGAAGGGATATACACTAGGTATTGGCGGGAAACAAGGGGTTAAAAGGGTTTGGGTGGTATACAGGTAATAGTTTGTTTTTTCGGGATTTGGCAAAAATGGTCACTGAATTTGATATGTCGTTTATTTACATGGCTATTCATTGTGGTGATAGATGTTTGGGGACGTTGCAAGCAACAGCCCTGTTATGCAAAATATTACGATATTTAATCTATACGATATCTTTATTTTTGGGATTAACAAACCATAAAAATGGTAACTATAATACATAACCTAAGTACGCAAGTTACTGTAATTATATATCATCAATGCATACATATCAACAACAACTCTATGTCTTTAAGTCGCATCAACACCACATTTGTTTGCACCGATGTAAAATTACATACAGGTATGTACAAACAAATTAACACTTGTAGGAATTATCAAAAGAAAATATTCTTTTTTCTTAACCATTACATTTCTACAAAAGTATTTTTCAAAAATAAACAAACACAAAATACTTTTTAATAAAAGAAATGTTTTATTTAAATATAAAATTTCAAATCTGGTTTTCCCCCCCAAAATAGAAGCTTATATACCATATACAACCTTCCCCACAAAAAAAACAAAAAAGGGAGCGGAGTCTAGGCGGCAGCCCCCTTATATATAAGGGACCGCCGTTGCCAGACTGTTAGCTTTCAGCTCCTATAAAAAGTGGGTCATCTCAAACTGATTTTACAACCTTTTTGCATGATTTTCTTTCAGTTCTTTCTCTCTCTAGATCCCACTAAACCTTTGATCATTTAACTTGTTTAATCTTGTTTAAATGTGATCCAATCTTCTATCATTTCCTTCTTCCCTCAAGTGCAAGAGAAGAACTTCGGTCATCTTCAAGATCCGAAGTTATGTAGTCTAGTTAGTCCATTTGTAACATTTGTTACATATAGATCGAGTCCATGTCTTCCAATCTTTAGTGGTGTGTAGATCCAAATGATGTATATATTTGGATGGGTTGATTGTGGGTTGGTTAGTATTTTAGGCCTTAAAATATATTAGTGAAGTGGTAGATTGGTTCTAGCTAAGATTAGGACTCAACATCTAGCTTTCTGTAGACCCACTTGGTGCCAATCACCTTCATTCCATGAGGTAGATCTACAAGAACCCATACTTGTTGTAGCTTGAACTGTAACAGTTCTTCTTGCATGGCTTGAACCCAACTGTCATCTTGTAAAGCTTCAGCAATCTTTTTAGGTTCTTCCTGAGATAGAAAACATGCAAACAAACAATGATGTTGATCTTTGTGATTGTTTCTTTGCTGCTTGTGAATATGACTGAGAAGAGCATGAGCTCCTGATTTGTTCTGCACTTTGCTCCTAGTTTGCACAGCTGACTTAGGATCACCAAGTATTTGACTTTTTGGGTGAATACTATGAATCCTAAGTGTAGGAGTAGGACTGACTTCAATTTCTGTAGGAAGACTGTTGAAGTCAGTTATCACACCCTCCTCATCATAAGATGCCTCATCAAAAATTCCTGTCTCAGGCTTGTGAAAGATTTCGAGCTCTGGCATAAGTGAATCATCATGATCAAGCCTACCAGTATTAACTGTTTGACTACCAGTATTAACTGAAGGAGTACTGGTAGTGTTGTTTTCAGGGACTGTCCCTAAATGCTTTAGGGCAATTTCTTCCAACTCTCTTCTAAAAGCTTGAATCTTAGGATTGTCTTCTAAAGAGTCAGTAGAGGAATCCTTCTTCTCTTTTTGAGGTTCTGTCAAGGTCTCCTCTTTCTTTGAATTTGTGGAAGATGTCCTTGATTCATCTTTTTCTTCAGGAATCTTTACAGCTGAAGGCACAACAATAAGCTCTACTTCCTCATCTTTTTCCTCAGAAGCAATAGATGTTGGAGTACCTGCACTGTTAGTTACTTCTGAAGCACCTGCATGTGGGTTAGCTTGATTCTCCAAAGATACAGGAATATAGTTCATAGAATCAGTAAGATAGTCAATATCAAACATCCATCTATATCCTACTCCTTTGACATTGGGTTTATCTTCAAGAAAATTAACATGCAGATTTACTTCTACTCTTTTGGTTACTAAATAATAAACCCTATAGGCTTTGCTATTTAGTGAGTAACCAACTAAGAATCCTTCATCAGATTTTCCATCAAACTTGCCAAGCACACTAAGAGTATCTAGAATGGTAACATGACACCCAAAAGGTCTTATGTAGCTAATAATTGGTTTGTGGCCAAACAAAAGCTCATATGGAGTTTTGTTTTGAGGTTTTGTCACTCTTACCCTATTAAAAATATAGCAAGCAGTACTAACTGCTTCTGCCCAAAAAGTGGTTGGTAAGAGAGAATCTGCTAGCATAGTTCTAGCAGCCTCAATTAGGGTTCTGTTCATTCTTTCAGCAACTCCATTTTGTTGTGGAGTTCTGGCATTACTATACTCTTGTTTTATTCCCTTGTTTCCACAAAATTCAAGCATATCTCTATTCTTAAATTCAGTGCCATTATCTGATCTAATGATTTTAACCCTATGACTAAGCTGGTTTTCAATCTGCCTAATAAAGGTCTGAAGAATGCCACTAGTTTCATCCTTAGAAGCCAAAAAGAATACCCAACTAAATCTGGTACAATCATCAGTAATTACAAGGCAATAACTTGCATGATTAATACTTTTCACAGAAGTAGGACCAAAAAGATCCATATGCAAAGTGTGAAGTGGCTCAGTGATTAATCTCTCTAATTTGGCCTTGCAGGAGGCCCTATGTTGTTTGCCTTTATGGCAGGCAACACATGTGTGGTCATTTTTGAAAACCTTGGAAGGTAGACCTCTTACAAGGTTTCCCTTCACAAGTTTGTTTAGATTTTTAAAATTGATATGACCTAACCTTCTATGCCATAATTTAGATTCATCAGATGTGGCTTTAGCAATCAAACAGGCAAAACCTTTTGCAGGAGAAGGTGTCTTCATATCAAAACTGTACATATTGTGGTGTCTAGGGACCTTTAAGAGTATCTGATTTTCATCAGGCATCTTAAAGTCAGAAGACACAACAAGACATTCAGTCTCAGTAAAAAGAACCTTATGCTGCTTATCACAAATTTGTGATATTGAGAAAAGGTTAAAATGCCCTAATTCTTTTACAAAAGACACACTATCAAAATCTAAATTACCAACTCTTATTCTTCCTTTACCAGATATGTAGCCTTTGCTACCTCCAAAGGTAACAGATCCCCCATTGAATTCTTCAAAATCCTCCAGTTGATCCTTGTTACCTGTCATGTGCCCTGAGCATCCACTATCAAATATACCTCTATCTACCATGTTCTTCAGTGCCTCATCAAAAATACCTCTGTCCTCCATGTTCCTTAAGTGGATGATCCTGCACATAGAAAAAGTAGAAATTCTATTTCTCTTAGGACCCAGGCGCTTTTCAGCTTGGGTCTCCTTGGTGGGCCTTTTAATATTTACATTTCTACAAAATTGATCCCCTATTATAATTGGAGTTTGGTCTATGTTCTTCTATCGCAATTATAACCGCCTTAGCGACTTAACACACAGTGCACCAAATTTCCCTTACAGCAATGAGAATAAGTCATTCTTGTTGTATTTCTAACAATGGGTCTTCTCACAGGTGAATGTGATTTTGAAAAATGGCTTCTTTGATTAAACTTATTCACCTGGGGTCTTACAGGACTAAAATTGTTTGTGTTATTGGTAGGTACTGGTTGTTTAGAGCTACATATTAAATATTAGACCTTACTGAATTAACATTTTGCCTAGACATAATTAAAAACAATTGCCCTAGACAGTATTAATAGTTTGCCCTACCAGAAATACCATTTGCTCCTAACATCATTAAGTTGTCACTGGTCTAAGGTACGAAAATGATTAGCCATGATTAACCCTGTTTGCATGTCCATACTAGTGTTATAACCCTACCCCGACCCCAAGTATTAAAAACCCTTTTGTTTTCTTATAACTCATCCACTCTATGCATTTTTCTTTTCATAATATCACAATCTTTGACAAAATGACTTAGGCTCCACAAACAAAACACTTTTCTTGATGAAAGAGTTTAACCATCTGCCTAGTACTCTTTCCAAACATTTTCATTTCCAATTCTTCCTTTAACTTCCAATGTGTCTCTTGATTTTTCATTTGTTTCCTAGGAGTTTTTACGTGTGTTACACAACTAGGTTCAACTTCTTTTGATTCAGACACAACTTTTTCATTTGCTGTAAACAGACTTTAGATTTAGACATCATCATTTGGTAAACTTAAACCATTCTGATTCACGACTCAGAAAAGTGCTCAAAGGATTTCTAAAAGATCCGTCAACTGTCATTTTTGATGACAGGTAATAAATGCTCAGTGAATTATCATCTGAGTCACTAAATTTCAGAGCTTTTGAGGTCCTTTTTACATAAACATAAAACGAATCACAATGGTCCTCTATTGTTTATAGGAGTATAAGTCACCAGTTAATTGATGTGGAAACTCTCTTTAAAATTATCAGTCTTTGAAAATCTACTGTATAAAGGTTTGTTAAGAAAATCTCCTTCTGTACACTTAAACACAGTACGATTCATTTATGTCCTCATAGCTAAAAACCATTGTTTTGATTTGTATTTCATATCGCTAAGCCAACTTAATTTATCTAATAGAAGAAAAACCTGAATCAAAAACTAATCTCTCTCCAAAGGTTTTTAGAAGAATTGTTTACCATAAATCTACATATTTTCTGCAATTGTTTCCTTTTTCTATTACAACTATTCATTCGCAATTCTCTTATATTTTTTTAAGCTTTTCAATCTTTTGCATATATTTCATTTGCTTGAAATGTAAAGCTGTTCATTTGAGAGATAACTGCTTGGCTTATGAAAAGTAACAACATAAGCTCAACTTTCTTAACAACTAGAGTTAGCAAGTATGTTTGCTTCTTGTTCACCTATGATACAATTGATTCATCACACAAGTGTTTTAAGCTTATTATATAATCCAAATGCAAGTTTTAGAACATAATGATACACTCACTTATTCTCTAGGCTGTATAGCCATGAGTGCATGATTTGTCCTCTTCTTCACTCTACTGTAATTTCTCCACTAATTGACAACACCAGTCATCCATAGTCTCAACAAACAGTTCTGATTCCTGCTCTATCTTTCCATCACCTTGATCTTGATAAAAAAGAGTCTCTCTTCTTACCAATACATTTTGTCCCCTTGGATGGGCATTCTCTAGCAAAATGGACCAGTGTTTGTAATCATTAGTAAACATTCAGCTTCTTTATGATCAAAAACAACAGGTTTGTTTCCATCAATTTCGACTCTCCTTCATTCTTTTTAGTAGAACTTATTCATTCGAATTAGCAATCATAGCTATATATGCCAATTTATGTCCATCTCCTAAATGTCCACATCATCAATCTGTATCTAGTCTTTCATGAATGCAATGTCCAAATCTTTCAAATTGTTGGCAGACAGAGTGAATAAATAACTTCATCAGCAAAACCACCAGAACTTCCTCTTCTTTGAAAAATGATTAAAGAAGTATGGAGTACAAGTACTGTTAGTCACCAGTAGACCAGACTTAACCTTTGTTAGTACTAGCTATCGTTGCTGGTGTGAACAAAAGCAACGTTTTTGAGCACTTTGCAGATGAATTTGAGGTACTTGTGAGTTCTTGCTAAAAAACCCTAAGGTTATTATACAAGTCATCAATGCCAAAAGTGTCAACATCTGGTTATGGTTCTCATTGTCTTTGCCAAGATTAGACCATGCTGGGGCAAAGATCGTGAGAAACTTATGCTTATGCATCCTCCAGTTAGAATACTTTCATTCAAGCACCATGGGCTTTCCAACAGTGAGAGATAGTAGTTGGAAACCAATCGTATCCCTTTTCTAACCCTTCACTGAACTTGATAAAGTAAATGCTTCAAACTGTTTGTTTTTAAAACAGCTTTCTGACATCTTCTTGAAAATTTGCATGTACCACTCAAACCTAGGTCCTTATAGCTTCCCAAATTTCTATTTGCATCGTCCCATCCATAAATTTTATCTTAGATGTTCCTTGGGAATAAGCCATAAGTAAGAATGTTCTACTCTGAGTCAAGCCACCTTTCTTTTCACAGCATGAATTTTGCAGTCATATATTGGTGTGAGAAGTATTCTAAACATACTAATCTTATCCATTTGAGCGATCCTCTTCTTTGAATTTCCATTCTGAATTACCTTCCAAACATCATTATCAATATATTCAAGGTAATGCTCCATCTCCATAGCCCATATATCATACTCTTCTTCTTCATAATTGGGAGTTTGATATTAAATAATGGTTGTGGTAGGAATGTGAGTTGTTGATGTTTGTTGATGTATAGGTTTATTGTTGCAGTACCATTTCTGATAGCATCTTCATGTATGATGTTTCATCATCACTAAGATGTTGAGAGAAATCATCATTAGCAGTTAGACATTTTTCCTAGATCTGAAGTGATTGTTTTTGTACATGTGATCTTCTTATTACTCAAAGTCCCCTCTAGAGGCTCTGATACCTACTTGTAGGTCCAAAGTCTTGGATCTGATTAGGCCTTATGGTAAGACAATAGCTAACTTTGAAAAATCCAAATCACTATAAAAGAGAGACAAATGACAAAGAATACTATGTTCGTAATGAATGCGAATCTTAACACTCACAAGTACTAACGAAGAACACAATATAAAACTTTTGCTATTTACTATTAATTTCTATTAGACTTCTATTATCAATCCTCATGCTAAACTTGTGCCGTAAGGTTTCCTTTTATACACCAAAGGAAATCCTAATGGTCTTTACAAACTTGAAAGGATATACATAATCCTTTCCTAATATATCTCCTAAGATACTCTAAGAAACTATTATAACTTATTCCCTGTTAACATAAACAGACTTAACTATATAAGTGGCCAGTACTAACTAATGTATCATGCCAGAGACTTAACTTAAGTTACTAGGCAGACTTAACTATGTCTACCAAGACTTAACTCTATAACTACTACCATACTTACGTCTGTTTACAATAATTCCTAACAATCATCGGAGGACCTCCAATTTGCTTCATATGTTAAAGTAATTTCCAAAAATGAATCAATATGTCTATTGATATCATCGTGTCGCCCTTAACCTCCTGAAATGACATGTATTTGAGAAACTTGTTTTGTATCATGTGATTACCGAAGTCCAAAATCCGTGTGTTGGAATTGGAATCGGTGCAATTTTTTCATTCCCCATCCATCTATAAGATACGTTGCACAACTCCTCCATAGATCAGGAGGGGGAGAGAGCTAGGCCCGTTAGGTCTCACCACCGGAGGTGGACCATTATTTGGTAGAGGAGGCGGTCCCATATTATTATGAGGAATGTTCATAACTTCTTCGAAGTCGAAAAGAGATGACGGTTCACCTAAATTCCTTCGTCGAATAAGACTCTCGGGGTCTCGAAGCGGAGAAAATAGATTTGAAGACGTAGAGCGAGTGCTCATGCACTAAAAACAAGATAAAACGAAAATATTTTTGAAACCGATAATCCGAGACAGTGTAACGGTAGTTGTTCTAAAAAACGCACAAAGAAGCGTAGGACGCGGGTAAGACCTCGAAGCGTTTTAAAACCATCACCTTTCTCGGTCTAAGTTTGTTGGATCGACCCTACCATAAAACCTCTCTTATGAGTAGTAAATCATAAAAGTGAGCCGTTAATCACAAGTGACACAACAACTGAAAACGTGTTTATTTTTTGATTAGATTTATTTATTTTTTTGGTATTTTATAAAATAAAATGAAAACAAAATATTTTTGTATTTTTATGGTTTTATAAAAAAATAACAAATTAAAAACGATAACTTCATGAGGAAGGGTCTTCAAGGCACTAACTACAAATACTTCGCGAAAATCGTACACCAGCTCCCCGACAACGGCGCCAAAAATTTGATTTGATCTAAATACGTCTATAATAGGATTAAATGCTATAACCTAATTATCACAAATAATTATAGGAAATAGAGAGTTTTCCCATTTTTAAATATAAAATTGCTTTGGGACAAACAATAGTATATTTCCCGAGTGTCGTATCCTGACGAGAAGTGAATTCGAAATCCACGGAAGTATTTTGTTTGATGGTTGAATATCGAATATTTTTTTTTTCTAATTCTAAAAACGCAAAGGGAGGCAAGAAAAAAAACAAGCAAACAATTTCTAAAAACGAAAGCAATTAAGATTAAAGCACAAAAACGATAACGGGAATCTAAAAACGCGACTTAAAACCCTAACTATCAAAATTTAACCCTAAAAATGTTTTTTTTATTTTTTATAAATCCTAAATGACTAAAAATAATTTTAGAAAAAAGAATTATATTTTTTTGACTTTTATTTTATTTATTATGAATTAAAAACAGATTTAATCGAAATTAATTATTAAAAATAGTAGACTAATTATTAAAAGTCTAGAAAAATTAGGAAAATTACTTTAGACTATGAAGAATCTAAGAAAAATACAAACTGAAAAATTGGCTGAATGAATAAGCTGTTAAAATGCTAAAAAACTCGGATAAGCTAAACTAGAAACAACCTTATATAATAAATGAGGTGGGACTTTAATGAAAAAGTCTCACGGGCAGATGGTGATGAGTACGTGTTTTAAGACGTATGCTATAAAGGGGGAGGTCACAGGTTCGAAACCTATGGCCAAACTTTTTGACAAAACATTTTTTTATTTTCTTTTTGAAAATCAAAATTATAAGCTTAAATACTGAACTTTTGTAAATGGGCTTTTGACAAAACTGAAAAATAAGCTAGAAATAAGCTTAACTAAAGCTGACAGTTTTAACTTAAAACTATTAAGCTCTAGTTAAGACTGTTTTGCTTTTTAAACCTAATAAGCAAAGGTGAACACCAAAAAGCTAACAACAGACCCTAATAAAAGCACTTTTATTCACAAATCCATAATAAGCACAGGAATAAGCAAGTGAAATGATAGATAAACTTAGAGAACTTTGGACTTTTTAAATCTAAGACTGAATAAGCTAAATTAAGCTCAATAAGCTAACATTAGGACATACAAACTGAACAGACCTTAAAATAATCCTAATAAGCAATTCTAATAAGCTGAATAAGCAAAAGAAAACAGAATGAGTAAAAATTGGCTAAACTGCTAACCAAACAGACCAAAAGGGCATTTTCAAGCTTAATTTTAAGCTACTATATCAATAAGCTAGACTTCTAAACCTAAAAACAGATTAAATTCGACAACCAAACAACTCAAATAAGCAAGAAATTAGCATTTTGAATCACAAAATAAATTAAAAAACCTAAGTGAAAATGACAGTTTAACTGTTTTTGGTTTTTTTTAGATTTTGAAAAGTCTAAAGGGCTAATTTGCAGACCTAAAATAAGCTGGTAAAAGCCAATGCAAAAACTTACAAAGGTGAAATAGATCAAGCTTGATGTCCAAGAAGCTTATATTACCAATAAAAGACCTTAAAACAAATTTTATCTTATCTAAATTTACAAATGAAAACTGGCTTTTGGTGATGACAAACATGTAACTTGAAATACATAACGTAAAGTACGCAAGTTACTCGTAATCACAAATCATCAATGCGTACATGCATCAACAACACTCGATGTCTCAAGTCTGCATCAACACCGACATTTGTTTGCACCCGATGTAAATCACATAAGGTATGTACAAACAAATTAAACTTGTAGGATGATCAAAGAAAAATATTTTTTTTTCTTAACCATTACATTTTTACAAAATTATTTTTTACAAAAATAAATAAACACAAAATACTTTTTAATAAAAGAAATGTTTTATTTAAATATAAAATTTGAAATCTGGTTTTCCTCCTAAAATAAAAGCTTCTATACCAGATACAACCGTCCCCACAAAAAGACAAAAAAGGGAGCGGAGTCTAGGCGGCGACCCCCTTATATATAAGGGACCGCCGGGACCGCCGTTGCCAGATTGTCAGCTTTCAGCTCCTATAAATAGTGGGTCATCTCCAACTGATTTCACAACCCTTTTGCACGATTTTCTTTCAGTTCTTTCTCTCTCTAGATCTCACTAAATCTCTCTAAATCTTTGATCATTCAACTTGGTTAATCTTGTTTAAATGTGATCAAATCTTCTATCCTTTCCTTCTTCCCTCAAGTGCAAGAGAAGAACTTTGGTCATCTTCAAGATCCGAAGTTATGTAGTCTAGTTAGTACATTTGTTACATATAGATCGAGTCCATGTCTTCCAATCTTTAGTAGTGTGTAGATCCAAATGATGTGTATATTTGGATGGGTTGATTGAGGGTTGGTTAGTATTTTAGGCCTTAAAATACATTGGTGAAGTGGTAGATTGGTTCTAGCTAAGATTAGGACTCGACGTTTAGCTTAGTGTCGGAAAATAATGTAAGCGACGCGGTTTATGTGTTTAGGCCATAAAACAACATAGGTTGTTATTTGGCCATAAAACATAACGGGTTATAGTTTTGTACCCAAAGAAGAACTCGACATCTAGCTTAGTGTCAGAAAATAATGTAAGCTTTGGTATAAGGTTTTCTCCGCCGAAAGGGAGCTTGTTGATTAGTGAAGTAACTCTCGAGTTGGATACTCGAGGAGTGGAGTAGGGCGAAGAGGAGCTTCGTGACCGAACCACTATAAATCATCATGTCGGTTTGCATTTTCTTTTACCCTTCGCTTTACTTATTTATTTACATTTATCGCTTTACTTTTATACTTGCATTGTACTCATGATTGTGTGAATGGTTGTGTATATCATGTTAGTTAAAGTTGTGTAGCTCTTTGTGCTAAATATTGTGAGTGTGGTTATATTGTTAGAATATGCTTTAGCTATTGTAAACCTATGATCGACACTTCTCATATTGCGTCAAACTTGATTGGTGATTTGATACAAAAGATATAGTCCAAAAACCTCTTCTGGAGGCGCTCCCATAAATCAGGCAGCCCCCCTGATATACTTGGCGGCCCCCATATATATATGGGACCGCCGGTAGAAGAGTGATGTAATTCTTGATCTTAAAGTTTTTAATGGAAACGTATTCACCCCCCTCTACGGTTTCCACAATTGGTATCAGAGCCACGTCGCTCTAGTTTTCAAAACAAATGGTTTTTAAAATAGAGTACGATCCATGTATCAAATTACCCATGAAGGGGGATTAAATATGAAAAGTGTTTTGTTGTTTGATTCGTACTAGTTTTGTTATTAAATATACTTCGTATACTAGCTTGAAGGAAAATTTTCTCAAAAGAACTTAGAAGTGTCAACTTATGTTTGTCTAAGTCGTAAGAGTAGAAATGATGTCTAAAACACGAAATTTGTGTGCTGGAACAACTTTTTAAAGTCCTATGTTCTATAGTTAAGTCACAAAATGATTTTAAACAAAAAACGTGTTTTGGGGTCTCTGGTGGCGGTCCCATAAATGTTAGGGCGGCCCCCAAATATATCTGGGGCCGTCACCTTTATGGGGGTCGCCTGTCTGTTTCGTCAGTTTTTGGCAAACTTCGAAAAATCATATAAAATCAACCGTAAGTCCGTAGAAGTCGTGCCACCCGCCATTTCAAAGATAATTGAGTCTAGTTTCATTTAAAAATACTTCCAAGTCTTTATTCTAAACTTAAGTCAGTCAGAAATGCAAAATACTACATAGTGGTCAAAACTATATGTTTCGGTTTGACGTAAAACTTGTAGTTTACCTTTTCTTTCAAGTCGAGCATTTCTAGTCAACTTATCCTTGAAAACATTAATCTGATTAATTTTTAAAATGGGAAGGAAACTATTTTTGTTTTTAAATAAAATTAAGCTATGTATACATCTTTATATTTAATACACAAAACGACGACGAATATCTTTATGTGCATGCTAAATGATTATGTGTATTTACTTGTATCGTATTTTTGTTAATAGATATTATTAAATGAGCATTGCTACTTGCAATTGAGCTACTTATTTATCTAAACACACATGCCATGTACACTATTTATTTGTTAATAGTTTTTCGGATTATGCCTAATAGGAATTACGTTAGATCTCTTGTGTTAAGTTGCAAAATTGTTTGTGCACTGCATATAGGCATAGATTACTATATTTACAAGTGTTACATAAACATCTTGTAGATCATTTTGAGTGTAGTAACCCATTTAGAAATGAGAGTTAAATAGTTTGTCAAGTGTGTGGAAAAATAATGTCCTAAGATCATATTTTAAAACCCATCATTAAAATATTTCCAACACATTATCTCTCTTCCAACAAAATGTCTAAATATTTTCATCATCTTGCGTTGTTTGACCTCGGGTTGGTTAAACAAAATAAAAGATTGTATTAATACATTGGTAATTAAGTAAATGAAAATATTTTTTTAACTTTGCTTGTGCTTGCATTTGTTCTAACATACACACATAATTATATTCTTTTTATAAACGTATAGTATTTTACAAAAGATGTGTGTTGTATAAAAATGGTTAAGAAAATCATTAATATACTCATAAAATGTCAAAAACTATGCATACTATACATATCAAAAATAGTTTTTTCGCACAAGCAAAATATATAACAATCTTGAAGTAAGAAATTAACTTGTCATTATTCATAACCTCACCTCACAACTAGTCTTAGAATTAATGGAACACACTATGAAAATCTTTATTTGTTTTCTTTTAAAAAGAGTGTTCGTGAGGGTCAAGAAAGATTTCGAATATATATCGATTCATTATTCAAATTATGATTGATATTATTGTCGAATCTAATTGACAAGTTTTCGAGTATGGACAAGAAATCGGATTCTTATTTGTCTAGCTTTAAGATTATATCAAAATATAACAAGAGATATTATCTTAAACCTACATACTCAATCACACTCGATTGATATGAAAATAACGACATCCTTTTCCAAGACGATAAGAATATGCATCAGATCATAACTCACACTTGTGTAGATGATGTCATATTGAGTCTACTTGTCCAATAGTTGTGTTCCAAATATTTGGCAAATATATGCATAAAATACACAATGAAGTAGGATTGACGACTTGAATGTTCATCCGAGACATTCAATTAATTTACCTTGCAATGCAATTGGTAAAGTCGTCATCTCCGAAAAGTCAAACATGAGCAAATACACAACATATGTAACTTTGCTCAAACAATTGAAGAAGACAACTCAAAACTCTCACTAAATTCTCATTAAAACTCTCTCTTACTTTATCAAATAAGCATAGTATTTATTCTTCACCAAATGGGAACCCTTTAACCATCTAAGGTTAGGATTAGGAAGAATTGAACATATTCTACAAGCCATTTTTGTGCTTTCTCTCAATAAGTGCTCGTAAGAGGATTTTAAATATGAAGATGATTATTATTCAAACGATAATCAATCTCACTATTCAATCTAATTACAAAATTAGAATATGAACATGAAATCGAGACTAGGATTTATCTAGATCACGGAAATATCAATCAAATGACCATAGATATCTTTCCGTGTCTACATGTTTAACCATCCTCGGTTATTACATGAAATCACGAAGTCGATTGCAAGACAACAAGATTAGTCATCGAATTGCAATTCACACTTGCAATGAAGATGTTTCATTGAGTCTAAAGTGTTCAAATGTTGTGTTATTAGCTATGGTCAAATTATACATCTAAACTTAACACACTCTAAGTAGGATTGACGACTTATAAATTTCCATCGGGAAAATCATAAGTACTCCAACTTGATAAGCAAGTCTTGGATGTCATTTCTAAAAACTCAAACCGAGAACCCTTATAACTTATATAAGTTTCTCTTAATAACCTAATATCAACACCATCTCCCAAATAATGGAAAAATGATCCTTGCCCAAATTTGGCACCTCCACGGATCGATGGATCCTTCGTCCTAAATTCATCTTCGGTTTAGGTAGATCCGCCCTATGGCATTAGATTTAAACATCTTCCTCCTGTCAATCTCTTGCTTAAAAGTCTAACATAGATGTAACTAAACTTTAGTTAATCATCATTTGTTTCTATAAAGAAACAAACACAAGATCTATTGAAGGTTAAATAACCTTTATGGATTTCTTTCATAAAAGCACATTGCATATGTGCATTGCTTTGAACCACTCTCAATATGAGCATTACCAGTGTCCTTTCTATGGCATGCTCTTAGGTCCTAGATGACTCATTCTTTCTTATAGCTACAACAACCTGCTTGCACTCTCATTCAACCTTAAAATTCCACACATCTTGATTAGGATTATGTGAACCGAAATTAAAGCATGTTAGTTGAGTCATAGTAGGCCTTGTATGAAAAGATAATACAAATTTTATCTTTGCTACATTCATTAGGCAAAATATAAGGAATTATATTTTGTCTAACTAGAGAATGAACACTAGAGAATCTATTGACTAGAATTCAATTGACCTAATGGTGAACTGCTTACTAAGAGTGAAGTTGGTTCTGTGATATAACACGTAAAAATGGTCGTGTTTAGCATGAATTGAGCACCACTAGTGATAGTCTATATTTTTTTTTTTTTTCCCCCCCATCTTTTTTTTTCTAATTTGTTTCAATGGCCTTTTTAAATATTGCCTAATGATAGTCTACATTGATAGGACTTGTATTTTATTAGGAGTGCCACACTAAGCAGTGGAAATAAAGTTTCCTCTTAGTCAATCTAGACTACAGCATTTTCACATATGTGCATTTGAAATTTCAGGATAATAACGTGCTCATACGTATATGCTTTATATGCTTTCATGTTTATCTTAATGCTCAACGTTTATTTGCTTAGCTATTGAATGCATGTCTGCTGTAAAAGCATTTTCCTTTTTCTCAGCAATTTAGATAAAAATAAATTTTCTCTATGTTCATTAAATATCACATGCTTTAAGTGTAAAAGTAACATGCTTTACATGATGATTATATTTAAAATTATCATGTTTTGTTTGCGTCATCTTACATAACTTACATGTTAATTGTGCACCTACACTATGTTAGGTTAATGTATGATAAATAAGGTTTAGATGTCATACAGTCTTACACATTATAATTAATTTGTTGATTTTATGTTGATGCATGACTGATAAAATTGCATGATTAATCTATATATCTATGCATCTAGGTATATTACTTATATATATATATTTATATATATACTATTATTATATATATATATATATAATATTATATATTATATATATATATAATAGATACATTTTCTCACACTATCATATTTCCATTGCGTCTGTGTCAAAATCTAAAAGTCAAAGAGGTCGTAGAATGGTCTTAAATCTCCTTGAGTCTTCATTCACACCTTCCCTTAATCATCATCTCTCTTTCTTCCAAATCATCCACTCTTTCGTCAAGAAAAGGTTAGATACTAATCTAACGCTCCTCCAAGTAGGTTTGACAACTTGAATATTTCATCCGAAATATTCAAGTATCTTTAACTTGCAATCACAAATGTTAAAGGTCATATCCGAAAATTCTTATTCAAGACGTTTAACAACATAAGTTGAAACGCTCTTCTTTAAATTCGACTAAAACATTCTTTCTCTTCGATGAAAGCATTCTTTCTCTTCGATGAAATATTCTTTCTCTTTGACGAAAACACTCTATCTCTTCGACGAAACATTCTTTCTCTTTGATGAAAACATTCTTTCTCTTCTACGAAACATTCTTTCTCTTCGACGAAAACATTCTTTCTCTTCGAAGAAAACATTCTTTCTCTTTGATGAAAACACTCTTTAACTTTCTATCACATCTCTTCCTTCTCACTCAACCACGCCTCTACAACCATAGAGATGGCTAATCTCTTTCTTCTACTATTTCCGCTACCACCTTTAAGATAACCTTATACCTCGTGATATGATTGTTTTATGAACATTCACAATACTCGAGAAGACCACCATCCATCTTGACATTGTCAAGCTCGTCGTTTCCATCTTCGTTTGTTTTCTTCTTCTTTATTATTATTATTATTATTATTATTTTCGCGTACGAAACATACCGAAGATACGTCACCATTTCCTTCGGGACAATGTCCAAAAGGAAACATCTCCATTAAAAAAGGTTGCGTTTAAAGATAACATCGTCAACATTCTGTCTTTACCCCTTAACCGCGAATCGTTAAATTATATTCGTCTAGGTTTAGGAATGATGGAACACATTCCGTAAATCGGTCTCTTCTTTTCTCCTAAGTCTCGATTCTAGTCTATGTTCCATTTCGTCTCGTGACAACCTAATTACTTCATTCGAAGTATTTTAAGGATTTTTAATTAGCGAAATGCAAATTAAAATGTCACTCCATTCAAAAAATTTCGTCAACAACATCTCAGCTGGTGGCGGTCCCCATAAATCAGGCGCCCCCCTGATTAAAACAGGCAGCCCCCATATATATGGGACCGCCAACAGCAGCTTGTAATACCTTTCATTTTTTTCCTTAACCTAACACTTCCTCTCTTCCGCTATGAGTTGACGTGTACTCCACACCCAAACCTATACCTAATATCTCTCTATAGATCAATGGGTCATCCTCAAATCCCAACACTCATAAGCATCGTTGCTTATGTTTTCAAGAGTCAAGTGCAATTTCATTGAATGTGTCTCATTATCAATAACACATTCCTTACAATCGATAGACTTACAATCCATCACTTCACAATAAATCCCCTCACATACAAACCTTGGTCCTCACATCTCGCATACGTCTTGTCTCAAATTCATAGACGATTCTTCTCACTTCTAAACGCTCCTTTTCACTTCTAATGAGTCTCCCCATCTCTAACGTTTCCTCTCACTTCTGTACATTTATTCTCTCTTCTAATAGTCTTGTTACTATTAGAATTCCTCTTATATCCCTTGACAACTTAATTATTTCATCGAAATTTTAAGTTAATTTGTAAAATGCAATGTTCACTCCTTCACAACTTTCCACGTTCTAGAGTGAAAGACATAAAGAAGATATTAAATTTAAGTGTTATTGATTCACCACATTGTGAGTCTCTCATTATTTTATTCCACCATGAAAGAACTACCCTATTTACACATTCTCACTTTGTTCCTCAAACACTTGTTCAATCACAAAACACCAAACAAACCCTTTAAAAATTCCCCATTCATCCACATTTGTCTCGTTAGGATCATTTTGCACATTAATTGTTAGTGCAATTGATATATCAATATCTTCTATTTCAACCTTCGTTTCACAGTTCCTTCTTTGTATCACTCTGCTTTCCCATTTTTGGCTATATGGGAATTTTGTCAATTCACATCAAGAGCACATAGGTCTCCATCCTGTCTTATTTTTCTTTTTATTCTTTGAGTGTCAATTCGTCTACTATTTTAAAAAGCGTCATTCTCATAAGTGTCATTTCATGAGTTATATATTATATATATATTATAATATATATATATCTAATATAATTTATATATAATTACATGTATATCTAACATATAAATGTATATGTATATATACATGTATATCTACATATATATATTTAATATTTATATTTATATATATATATATATATATATATATATTTATATTATATATATATATATTATATATATATATATATATATAATATATGTAGATTATACATGTATATTATACATATACATGTATATGTAGATATACATTGTATATATATATTTATTTATATATATATATATATTATAGTATTTTATTATATTATACTCATGAGAATGACACTTATGAGAATGACCTTTTTAAAAGTAGACGAATGACACTCAAAGAATAAAAAGAAAAATAAGACGGGGATGGAGACTATGTGCTCTTGGATGTGAATGAAAATGATTCCATATAGCC
This sequence comes from Tanacetum coccineum, assembly GCA_026074375.1. Lineage (NCBI taxonomy): Eukaryota > Viridiplantae > Streptophyta > Magnoliopsida > Asterales > Asteraceae > Tanacetum > Tanacetum coccineum. Next base: position 41,474 of record BQNB010016523.1, read on the forward strand.
AAAAAGTGGGAAAGGATGAGTGATACTAAAGAAGGAACGTGTTGACGCGAGGTTGATAGAAAATATTGATATATCATTTGCACTAACAATTAATGTGCATATGATCCTATCGAGACAAATGTGGATGATGGGAATTTAAAGGTTTGTTTGGTGTTTTGTTGGTTGACAATGTTGAGGAACAAAGTGAGATGTGAAATGAGGTGGTAGTTCTTTCATGGTGGAATAATAATGAGAGACTCAACAATGTGGTGACTCAATAACACTTAAAGATTTAATATCTTCTTTATGTTCTTCACTTTCTAGAAAGTGGAAAGTTTTGTGAAGGAGTGACATTTGCATTTTACAAATTACTTAAATATTTCGGATGAAATAATTAAGTTGTCAAGGGATATAGGAGGAATTCTAATAGTAACAAGACTATTAGAAGAGAGAAGAAATGTACAGAAGTGAGAGGAAACGTTAGAGATGGGGAGACTCATTAGAAGTGAAAAGGACGTTAGAGTGAGAAGAATGTCTATGGAATATGTGACAAGAGTATGGCGAGATGTGAGGACCAAGTTTTGTATTGTGGAGGGGATTATTGTGAGTGATGGATTGTAAGTCTATCAATTATAAAGAATGTGTTTGATAATGAGACACATTTCATTATGAAATTCACTTGACTCTTGACAACATAAGCAACGATGCAATATGAGTGTTGGGATTTGGGGAAGGGGGGGGGAAATAAATGACCTCATTGATCTATAGAGAGGATATTGGATTTAGGTTGGGTGTGGTAGTACACGCAACTTTCATAGCAGATGAGAGGAGTTTGAGGTTAATGGAAAAAAATGAAGGTATTACAAGCTGTGTTGGCGGTCCATATATTGGGGGTGCCTGTTAATCAGGGGTGGTGCGCCTGATTATGGGGACCGCCACAGCTGAGATGTTGTGACGAATTTTTTCAAACGGATTCTTTTTTGCTTTTTAGTGAGTGACATTTTATTTTGCATTTCGCTAATTAAAAATCCTTAAAATACTTCGGATGAAGTAATTAGGTTGTCACGACACGGAATGGAACATAGACTAGAATCGAGACTTAGGAGAAAAGAAGAGACCGATTTATGGAATGTGTTCCATCATTCCTAAACCTAGACGAATATAATTTAACGATTCGCGGTTAAGGGGTAAAAGACAGCAATGTTGATCGATGTTATTTTAACGCAACCCTTTTTTAATGGAGATGTTTCCTTTTGGACATTGTCCCGCCCCCCCTGAGGAAATGGTGACAGTATCTTCGGTTGTTTCGTAACGCGAAATAATAATAATAATAATAATAATAAAGAAGAAGAAAACAACGAAGATGGAACGCACGAGCTTGACAATGTCCCAACGATGGATGGGTGGTCTTCTCGAGTATTGTGAATGTTCATAAAACAATCATATCACGAGGTATAAGGTTATCTTAAAGGTGGTAGCGGAAATAGTAGAAGAAAGAGATTAGCCATCTCTATGGTTGTAGAGGCGTGGTTGAGTGAGAAGGAAGAGATGTGATAGAAAGTTAAAGAGTGTTTTCATCAAAGAGAAAGAATGTATTCTTCGAAGAGAAAAGAAATGTTTTTCGCTCGAATAGAAAGAATGTTTCGTAGAAGAGATGAAAAGAATGTTTTCATCAAAGAGAAAGAAATGTTTGTGTGAAGAGATAGAGTGTTTTCGTCAAAGAGAAAGAATATTTCATCGAAGAGAAAGAATGCTTTCATCGAAGAGAAAGAATGTTTTAGTCGAATATAAAGAAGAGCGTTTCAACTTATGTTGTTAAACGTCTTGAATAGGAATTTTCGGATATAACCTTTAACATTTGTGATTGCAAGTTAAAGATACTTGAATATTTCGGATGAAATATTCAAGTTGTCAAACCTATTGGATGAAGCGCTAGATTAGTATCTAACCTTTTCGTGACAAAAAGAGTGGATGATTTGAGAAAGAGAGATGATGATTAAGGGAGGTGTGGGAATGAAGGATCAAGGAGATTTAAGACCATTCTACGACTCTTTTTGATTTTTAGATTTGTTACACCATTTCTGACACGACGCAATGGAACATATTTATAGTGTGAGAAAATAATGGATATATATAGATATATATATATATAATATTATATATATTATATATATATATATATATATATATATATATATATATATATATATACCTAGATGCATAAGATATATAGATATAATCATGCAAGTTTATCTAAGCATGCATCAACATAATAATCAACAAGATTAATGTGTAAGAATGTATGACATCTAAACCTTATTGTAATCTACATTAACCTAACATAAGTGTAGGTGCACATTTTTAACATGTAAGTCCATGTAAGATGACGCAACAAAACATGATAATTTTAAATGTATCATCATGTTAAAGCATGTGAGCATTTAGCACTTAGAGCATGTGATATTTAGTTGAACAAGAAGATATTTTATCTAAATTGCTAGAAAAAGGCAAATGCTTTTACAGCAAACATGCATTCAATAGCTAAGCAAATAAACGTTGAGCATTAAGATAAACATGAAAGCATATAATTGCATTACGTGGGAGCACGTTATCATCTTGAAATTTCAAAGCACATATGTGAAATGCATGTAGTCTAGATTGACTAAGAGGAAACTTAATTTTCCACTGCTTAGTGTGCACCCTAAAAAATACAAGGGTCTTATCAATGTAGGACTATCTTAGGCATATTTAAAAGAGCCAATTTAATCAAATTAGAAAGGAATTGAGATATCACTAGTGGTGCTCAATTCAGGCTAAACACGACCATTTTTACGTGTTATATCACGAACCCAACTTCACTCTTGTAAGCAATTCAACCATTAGGTCAAATTGAATTTCTAGTGCAATAGATTCTTTAGGGTCATTTCTCATGTTAGGACAAAATAGAATCCACCATATTGCCTAATTGAAGTGTAGCAAAAGATGAAATTTGTATTATCTATTCATACAAGGTCCTATATGACTCAAACTAACATGCTTTAATTCGGGTTCACATAATCCTAATCAAGATGTGTGGAATTTTAAGGTTGAATGAGAGTGCAAGCAGGTTGTTGTAGCTATAAGAAAGAAGGGAGTCTCTAGGGACCTCAGAGCTGCTTTAAAAGTTGACACTGTTGTAATGCTCTTATTGGGAGGTTGTTCAAAGAATGCACATTTGCATGTCTTTTATGAAAGAAATCCAGTAAAGGTTATTTACCTCAATAGATCTTGTGTTTGTTTCTTTATAGAAATAATGATGATTAACTAAAGTTTAGTTACATTTATGTTAGACTTTTAAGCAAGAGATTAACAGGAGGAAGATGTTTAAATCTAATGCCATAGGGTGGATCTACCTAAACCAAGATGAATTTAGGACGAAAGATCCATCGATCCGTGGAGGTGCCAAATTTGGGAAAGGATCATATTTCCATTATTTGGGGAGATGGTGGTTGAATTTTAGGTTATTAAGAGAAACTATATATAAGCTTATAACGGGTTCTCGGTTTTGTGTTTTTTGAAATGACATCCAAGACTTGCTTATCAAGTTGGAGTACTTATGAGTTTCTCGATAGAAATTCATAAGTCGTCAATCCTACTTAGAGTGTGTTAAGTTTAGAATGTATAATTTGACCATAGCTAATAGCACAACATTTGAACACTTTAGACTCAATGAAACATCTTCATTGCAAGTGTGAATTGCAATTCGATGACTAATCTTGTTGTCTTGCAATCGACTTCGTGATTTCATGTAATAACCATGAGGTATGGTTTAAACATGTAGACACGGAAGTGGATATTCTATGGTCGATTTGATTGATATTTCTTGATCTAGATAAATCCTAGTCTCGATTTCGTGTTCATATTCTAATTTTGTAATTAGATTTAATAGTGAGATTGATTATCGTTTGAATAATAATCATCTTCATATTTAAAATCCTCTTACGATCACTTATTGAGAGAAAGCAAAAAAATGGTTTGTAGAATATGTTCAATTCTTCCTAATCCTAACTTAGATGGTTAAAGGGTTCATTTGGTGAAGAATAAATAATATGCTTATTTGATAAAGTAAGAGAGAGTTTTAATGAGAATTTAGTGAGAGTTTTGAGTTGTCTTTTTCAATTGTTTGAGCAAAGTTACATATGTTGTGTATTTGCTCATGTTTGGCTTTTCGGAGATGACGACTTTACCAATTGCATTGCAAGGTAAATTACTTGAATGTCTCGGATGAAACATTCAAGTTGCCAATCCTACTTCATTGTGTATTTTATGCATATATTTGCCAAATATTTGGAACACAACTATTGGACAAGTAGACTCAATATGACATCATCTACACAAGTGTGAGTTATGATCCGATGCATATTCTTATCGTCTTGGAAAAGGATGTCGTTATTTTTATATCAATCGAGTGAGTGTGATTGAGTATGTAGGTTTAAGATAATATCTCTTGTTATATTTTAATATAATCTTAAAGCTAGACAAATAAAAATACAATTTCTTGTCCATACTCGAAAACTTGTCAATTAGATTCAATAATAATATCAATCATAGTTTGAATAATGAGTTGATATATACTTGAAATCTTTCTTGACCCTTACGAACACTCTCTTAAAAGAAGACAAATAAAGATTTTCATAGTGTGTTCCTATAATCCTAAGACTAGTTGTAAGTGTGAGGTTGATGAATAATGACAAGTTAATTTCTTACTTCTGGATTGTCATATATTTTGCTTGTGCGAAAAACTATTTGTTGTTATGCAAAGTATGCATAGTTTTTGACATTTTATTAGTGTATGAATGATTTTTCTAACCATTTTAATACAACGCACATCTTTTGTAAAATACTATATATTTATAAAAAGAATATAATTATGTGTGTGTGTGTGTGTTAGAACAATGCAAGCACAAGCAAAGTTTAACAAAAAAAATTCTTTTACTTAAATACTAATGTATTAATATGATATTTTCTTTTGTTTAACCAACCCAAGGTCAAACAAAGCAAGATGATGAAAAGATTTAGACATCTTGTTGGAAGAGAGTTAATGTGTTGGAAATATTTTAGTGACGGATTTTAACATATGATCTTAGGACATTATTTTTCCACACACTTGACAAATTATTTAACTCTTGTTTCTAAATGGGTTACTACACTCAAAATAATCTACAAGATGTTTATGTAACACTTGTAAATATAGTGATCTATGCCTATATGCAATGCACAAACAATTTTGCAACTTAACGCAAGAAATCTAGCGTAATTCCTATTAGGCATAATACGGAAAACTAGTAACATACAAATAGCATACATGGCACATGTGTTTAGATATATAATTAGCTCAATTACAAATAGTAATGATTACTTATTAATATCTATTAACCAAGTTGAAACAAAAGTTAAACACACATAATCATCTAGCATACATATAAGGATATTCATCGTCGTTTTATGTATTAGATATAACGATGTATACATAGCTTGATTTTATTTGAAAACAAAAGTAGTTTCCTCCCCATTTTAAAAATTAATCAAGATCAATGTTTTCAAGGATAAGTTGACTAGGAATGCTCGACTTGAAAGAAAAGGTAAACTACAAGTTTTACGTCAAACCGAAACATATAGTTTTGATCACTATGTAGTATTTTGCATTTCTGACTGACTTAAGTTTAGAATAAAGACTTGGAAGTATTTTTAAATGAAACTAGACTCAATTATCTTCGAAATGGCGGGTGGCACGACTTCTACGGACTTACGGTTGATTTTATATGATTTTTTGAAGTTTGCCAAAAACTGACGAAACAGACAGGCGGCCCCCGTAAAGGTGACGGCCCCTAGATATATTTGGGGGCTGCCCGAACATTTATGGGACTGCCATCAGTGACCCCAAAACACGTTTTTTGTTCAAAATCATTTTGTAACTTAACTGTAGAACATAGGACTTTAAAAAGTTGTTCCAGCACATAAATTTCGTGTTTTAGATATCATTTCTACTCTTACGACTTAGACAAACATAAGTTGACACTTCTAAGTTCTTTTGAGAAATTTTTTCTTCAAGCTAGTATACGAAGTATATTTAATAACAAAACTAGTACGAATCAAACAACAAAACACTTTTCATATTTAATCCCCCTTCATAGGTAATTTGATACATGGATCGTACTCTATTTTAAAAACCATTTGTTTTGAAAACTAGAACGACGTGGCTCTGATACCAATTGTGGAAATCGTAGAGGGGGGGGGGGGGGCTAGTTTGTGTGATGTGTTTGTTGTGTTCGTTGTTTGTTTTGTTTTTTCTAGTGTCGGGGTTTTTTCTCCATTGTTTTTGTTAATTTTTTATTAAATCTAAATACGTTTCTATTAAAAACTTTAAGATCAAGAATTACATCACTCTTCTACCGGCGGTACCATATATATATGGGAGCCGCCAAGTATATCAGGGGGCCGCCTGATTTATGGGACCGCCTCCAAAAGAGGTTTTTGGACTAGATCTTTTATATCAAATCACCAATCAAGTTTGACGCAATATAAGAAGTGTCGATCATAGGTTTACAATAGCTAAAGCATATTCTAGCAATATAACCACACTCACAATATTTAGCACAAAGAGCTACACAACTTTAACTAATAGGATATACACAACCATTCACACAATCATGAGTACAATGCAAGTATAAAAGTAAAGCGTTAAATGTAAATAAAATAAGTAAATCGAAGGGTAAAAGAAAATGCAAACTGACAAGATGATTTATAGTGGTTCGGTCACGAAGCTCCTCTTCGCCCTACTCCACTCCTCGAGTATCCAACTCGATAGTTACTTCAATAATCAACAAGCTCCCTTTCGGCGGAGAAAACCTTATACCAAAGCTTACATTATTTTTCGACACTAAGCTAGATGTCGAGTTCTTCTTTGGGTACAACCAAACCCGTTATGTTTTATGGCCCAACATAACAAACCTTGTGTTTTATGGCCTAAACACATAAACCACGTCACTTATATTATTTTCCGACACTAAGCTAAATGTCGAGTCCTAATCTTAGCTAGAACCAATCTACCACTTCACCTATGTATTTTAAGGCCTAAAATACTAACCAACCTACAATCAACCCATCCAAATATACACATCATTTGGATCTACACACTGCTAAAGATTGGAAGACATTGACTCGATCTATATGTAACAAATGTTACAAATGGACTAACTAGACTACATAACTTTGGATCTTAAAGATGACCGAAGTTCTTCTCTTGCACTTGAGGAAAGGAGGAAAGGATAAAAGATTGGATCACATTTAAACAAGATTAAACAAGTTAAATGATCAAAGGTTTAGAGAGATTTAGTGAGATCTAAAGAGAGAAAGAACTGAAAGAAAATCATGCAAAAGGGTTGTAAAATCAGTTGGAGATGACCCACTATTTATAGGAGCTGAAAGCTGACAGTTTGGCAACGGCGGTCCCAGCGGCCCCAGATATATTAGGGGGCCGCCGACCCTATAAGGGGGCCGCCACTAGACTACGCTCTACTTTTTGTCTTTTTGTGGGAAATGTTGTATCTGGTATAGAAGCTTTCATTTTGGGGGGAAAATCATATTTCAAATTTTATATTTAAATAAAACATTTCTTTTATTAAAAAGTATTTTGTGTTTATTTATTTTTGTGAAAAATACTTTTGTAGAAATGTAATGGTTAAGAAAAAAATATTTTTCTTTGATCATCCTACAAGTTTAATTTGTTTGTACATACCTTATGTGATTTACGTCGGGTGCAAACAAATGTTGGTGTTGATGCAGACTTGAGACATCGAGTGTTGTTGATGCATGTATGCATTGATGATTTGTGATTACGAGTAACTTGCGTACTTTACGTTATGTATTACAAGTTACATGTTTGTCATCACCAAAACATAAAGAGATCGTATAGATTAAATATCGTAATATTTGCACTAACAGGTTGTAATCCTAAGATTTAACAATTTAAACAAGTTACTCCAATTAAATCCATAATACTCATTATTGTGGTCTCGAATAGATATATCAAGCCAAGTTCTAAAGTCTACAACATCACCGGCACACTCATATTTTGTGGAATTTGGGTAAACATTTAGAAACGGAAAGGTTAAATCCTCACAATAACTATCATGGGTTATTGTGTGCGGGTTATGTAACATGTAATTTCACAAAAGTATGCTTGAAAAAATTTAAATTTGAGCATAATTTAAGCCTTTTATTGTGAAAATTTAGGACAAGTAAACATTCTAATTCCATCTCCCCACTTGAATTATACAACGTCCTCATTATATATGTAAAACATTAAATACGGGAATTTTAAAAAGAATTAGAATGAGAAACTCCCCGGATATTTGCTCGGTAGATTCTCCAATTTGCGTTTATGAGCAAGATCGTGTGTTGAACAGCCGTCTTGAGGTTTCAAGACTCCAACACTTCAAAATCTCCAGATTTGTAAATTCTCCACCAATATTCGTCGATATTTCCTTCACGAGGTCCTGTGTAAAATATAGGAAAAATAGGTGCATTCCTATCTTGGTATCTACGGTTAATTTAAACTAAACTAAAACAAACTAAATAAGGGTCAGACTGTGGATACGACGTATCAACTAGATGAATACGTCGTATTCACAAAACTGACAATAATGTTTTTAAAGTGCATGAAAAATAAAGACTGATAACGTCTAGACATTCAATACGCCGTATGGTATGGGGCGGATACGCCGTATTGAAGTTTGGGAAGACAGACTCGATAACAAAATTAAATAACATTCTGGGTTGTCTCCCGGGAAGCACTTTTGTTTACAGTAAAGTCTTTAAGTTAGACTTTTCTTCAGCTTCTCTTTTTATTCCTTGGTACGCGTCACCTTCCATCCTTCATTCTTTTTCTTAAAATAGCTTGGTAGATTATGGACAAATTTTGTTTCTTTCCCAAATATCATATTCATAACTTCTAATAGCAATATATTCTTTGTTGGGTCCAAATGAGTACTGAATAGCTTCAAACTATTCTGCTTTGCACCTTCTTTTGTTAGGTTTCTCATCAGTAGTACTGGATGTATTGCTATATTTGCGCTTTGTCTGACTTTGTTCTTCTTCCTTTCCGGTGTCGCTCTTTTCATGTGTTTTTAGATTAGGTATGAAGAATGAGTCAGAAGTAGTATTGTTACTACGCAAGATGCTATTATTAATTTGTCTCTTATTCCAATTCCCATTCATCCAAGCATGGAATAATACCTTTTTAGTTCTTTTATCAATTTTCATATGCTTATCAAATGATGAATTCACTCGTGATAAAAATTCAAGCGGATCAATTCCCTAATTGTCTCCTTCATCCAACATTTCATCTTCTCTATCGTATGAATCTGGATAAAATTTACAAAAAAATTTCTCAACAAGGTCTTCCCATACCGCGATTTATCCTTCCCCCTCATCTATCCACCATTGCCTTGCTTTGTTACTAAGTGAGAGAGGAAATATCTTAATTCGTAGTTGATGGGAATCCGTACCAGGAACGCGAATTAAATCAATAATTTCGAGTACCTTAGCGATGTGGTCAATAACATCTTCGTCAATCCATCTGTGGTATGTATTCTTTTGTAATTCCTCCAAAAATTATTTGCTGAGATTAACTTTTATGTCGTTACTGGTGATGGAAATATATGATTCAGAATGAGCTTTTTCTATGCTTTTATTTATAATTGGTTCAGCCATGACTTTTTGTGGTTCCTTCTTCAATCAACTAGCTCTGATAAGTTCTTCCTGTAACAAGGGTAAAAATATCAGCAGGATTTGCTCTGAAGAAAGGTAAAATAAAATTTTGGCACGAAAATCAATTATTTCAGTTTCTGTCCCAGACGATCGATACGCCGTATCCAATGGAAGTGGATACGCCGTATTAATCTGTTGAGATGAATATGTTGTATTGGACAGAGAACTGGATACGCCGTATTCAGTGGGATAGGATACGCCGTATTCAACTGTCGGCCAGAACAGTGTATTCAAGAAAAACAATTAAATACGCAAACAATTAAACACACAAATATACAAGCAAACAATTAAAGACAAATATACAAAATATACAGAATATACAAAATATACACTAATCTAAATTACACTAATCCTAAGGGTTAGATCTAATCTAATGTTAAAAACCAAAATATCAGAATAATGCATAAGATTAATTTTCACTCCCCGGCAACGGCGCCAAAAACGTGATGTGTTGTAGTGTAGGGTTGTTTTTTATATGATTCAAGTTTTGAATTTATATTTCGCCGACTCAACCAAAAACAACACTTTAACGGGCAGTGTACCCGATCGGTAGTAGTTTCGTGGTAAGTAGGGTGTCGATCACTGAGAGCGAGGTTAAATCTATCAATTTAATTAATATCTTGGTTATCTAATCTATGTTAATTCTATTCTAATCCTATGTTAAACCTATGTCAGTCTAAATCCTAATTCTAATGGAAAAGGGGGGTTTTCAGCCTGAGAGACTGGCACAGTTTGGTTGGTGACTACAATCAATTCAAGAAACTGTTACCCACGCAAGCTAATTAACAAAAGATAAAAGAGTGGTCGAACCTTATATAAGAAAACTATATTAACCATTATTAATCCGAATAGAACGTTGGTTGGTTTATTTAGTGCAATAATTTCTTCTCTCGATGTGGCATATCATTCTTAAGACTTAGGTGTTACATCATCCTAAGACCTAGACACATTAATTCTGTCATAATTAAAGCATCCGCATAAAGCATCCTTATTTACTGATTATAATCTATCTTATAGATTAAAGCAATGGTGATCTTGTTAAACCCTAGATCATAGAGACTTTACCCACTTACCCCTTAATGGAAATCTATACACTAGTATTCCGCTTGTCCAACTATCCAATGGAATCAGAATGTTATTTGTTGAATTATCTAGGTCACCTGCTAGTCAACACGATCAATAAACCATTGGCAATATCCAATTAACTAGTTAAGCCCGAAGCGTATCCTAGGCACAGATTTAGAAGGACAATATTTGTGTAACTATTATTCTAGGTGTATAAATTACTATATGGAGAGTTATCTCGGACTCTATATCCGCTTGGTCCACTTAGCTAGATCGAGTTGAATGATAGGTCGCATACAAAAGCGTGTAAACAAGTATAAATAGATAAACATAAACAAGCATACAACGATAAATCAAGAAATCGATATAAACAAATACCAAACATTCAGATCTTCATAATAATGGCTAATACCCGAAGGTATTAGCCTTCATTCGTCATAATAAATACAAGAGTAATAATTTAGCCAAGGTAAACTAACCGAGTTAACGAATGATACCAAAAACTGAATGATTACTAAAGTATATGGAATTACACGATGTCTCCTATGGAATTGAATACGTTGCTCGACCTCTTCTGCTCTTTTTCTCCTCTGAAAATCGACTTTTGTGGTTTAGGTATCGAGAATATGATTTAGCACACTTAAAACTCATTTTTGAGTTTTCTATTTATAATGTCTGGAAGTCGGTTCAGTACGGCGTATCCAATGGGTTGGATACGGCGTATTGGGGATTTCTTGGAGTAGGGACCACGTTTGATATCTTCCAGAATATTATATTGATTCCATTATCTTGAATACGGCGTATTGATCTTTAATATTCTGTGGTATTTGGTGAGTGCAGGCATGGATACGCCGTATCTTCCTTGATGGATACAGCGTATTGGTCTTCAGAATAGTAATCTTCAAAATATCTTCATTTAAACTCCAAAATGCGCGCCTTTTGCTATGTTTTACCAATTACTCCATAATTACTGCAGTTCTCAAGTATAAACGATTAAGTAACAATTCTTTGCAATAACTATACAAAATGGGTTAATATCGTGGGATAAACGATGCTATAAAATAGACGTTATTTGATGTCATCACCTTGTCAAAAAGTTCTTGCAATTGAGTGGATAACTCTTGCATCTCTGACGGTGCTAGAAGATACGGGGATCGTGCTACAGGTGCAGCACCAGGGACTAAGTCGATTTGGAATTTGACTTGTCGAGTAGGTGGTAATCCAGGCAAGTCTTCTGGAAAGACTTCCGGAAAATCCTGTACCATAGGCACATCCTCAAGTCGTTTCTCTCCTGACTTCTCATCAGACTTCTTTGCCGTAACTTGAGCTAGGTAAACTTGGCAACCCTTCTTGATGTACTTCTAGGTTTTAGTACACGAGATGATACTCAACTTCGACTTTCTTTCACCGTTACATCCATCACCTTCGATTATCAACACCTCGTCTCCATAGGGGATACGGACGATCTTTTTGTCACAAACGATCATTGCGTGGTATTTTGCCAACCAATCCATACCAACGATGATGTCAAAACTACCGAGTTCTATAGGCATTAGGTCAATATCGAATGGGTGACCTAGTAATCCTAATGTGTAACCTCTAAGTATCACATTGGTTTATGAAATTCTTACATTAGCTAATTCTACGGCATAACTAGTGTCTAAATTGGATAGGATAACATCAAGCAAGGCACTAAAGGTAGTCGACACAAAACTTTTATCGGCACCAGAATTAAATAACATAGAAGCATAATGATTATTGAGAAGGAACGTACCCGTGACGACGTTGGAATCAGGGTTAGCTCCTCCTTCTCCAATTGCATAAGCTCTTACTTTATCCTCATTGTTCCCAGTCTTATCTCATGTCTTATTCCTACGGTTCTGGTTTCTCAACTTGGGACACTCATTTCTATAATGTCCTTGCCTTCCACACTCATAGCAAGCATATCCCATTTGATTTCTAACTGGGGCCCTCTGAGAGGTAGTAGCAACTGTGGTTCTACAGTCTCTAGTCATGTGACCAACCTTCTTACAGTTACCACACTTCACTGTACACGGACCTTTGTGGTGCAATATGCACTTGTTGCAGTATGGCAAGGATCCAACATACCCTTTCCTTTCAACATTGTTTCTAACTGTATAGGCCCTTGCCACATTCTGACAATTAACGTTCTGTCTCTTAAAAAGGTTTGTTGTTTGTTGTCCCACGGTTGTCTCTTGAGTTATGTGTTCCCCCCCCCCCACCCCCCCGAACCTCCTCTTGTTTTTAGCATTTTTAATAGCATAACCCTTCAACTTCTAGTCCATTAGGTTGTTAGCAATATGGATTGCATCATAAAGTCTAACAGGTTCAGTGGCAATCACGTTCCCTTGAATACTATCTAGAAGACCTCCAATGTACTTCTCAAACTTATCCTCCTCTTCCGGTACCATCTTTGTGCACAACAGAGTCAACTCTTGGAACCTCTAGTTGTAAGCAGTCAAGTCATTACTCTTCACTGTTAAGTTCCATAATTCCGTCTCTATTTTCTGGATTTCATTCCTAGGACAATATACCTTAGTCCTAGTTCATGAGTGAATTCTACGTCATGGAAATCATATAATCCAAAAATTGTCCTTTTATGGGAATTCCACCAAGTTAATGCACCATCCAACAAGGTGCATGTTGCATACTTTACTTGATATCTTGGTGGGTAATTCCTGATATGGAACACCGCCTCCATTTTCTCAAATAAACGGGTTAAACAAACCACTCCTTCGGTTCCTTTAAAGTTCAACGGTTGATACTTTACGAAGTCTTGGTAGGTACACACGCGTGCAATGGGTACAACACATCCATTGTTCGCATTGAGGTTTCCATTCCCATTCCAGTTACCGTTTCCATTATCACCATTGGAATCGACATTATCATCTTGTTTCTCATTCTCTATTTTTATTTCGGTTCCGGGGATCTTAGCGGCATCATACGCTTTTAGAGCTTCTTCCACACGCTTGGCAATCAGCTCGTTGATCGCATATTGGGTCATTCTGGTACGTGTAGCAGTCGGCATAGTTATACATCCACAATAATATTCATCACGGTGAGATCTTGGGTAAGATGAAATTTCCTTAAACGTGGGACGGAACAATGCAATCTTTTAATATGAAAATTCGAGTTTAATATAGATGTACGGCAAGGCTACGACCAAATATATAATAACAAATTACGTAAAATATAGGGAAATACGGAATTAGATAGATACCATCATGACATAGATAATAAGAAAATAGATCTCATAACATCGAACATAGTCGATTACATCATGATTTCCTAAGGTAGAACTCTACAAATCACTAATGCTACTACTACTCCAAACTGCTGATCGATACTCTAACAACGATGTAACAAAGTCTAGAAGTGATATCCTAAGTGCTTCCTAGCACATGCCTCAAGTCTACCAAGTCTCACGCGATCATAAAGTCAAAAACGAAGGATCTGCCTCAAGTCCCTCTGAACACGCGACATACTACGCTGAAGGTGGTCAAATCTCTGCCTCTCAGCATCTAACATACCTTTGAGTCTCACGTTATCCCGCTCCAACATACCAATCCACTCTAACATAGTAGCAATCTACTGGCTTTTCGCCACAATCCTATGTCCTTGGTCTCTTTGGACACTCTCTATAACCTGAATTCAGTGAGCTAGGATCTCCATAGTATGATCATGAAATATCTGTACTAAACCTCCCAATGTCTCATAGGTAACCTCTACAGCTCCATCAGCTCTAACATGATCAGGAACATCCTCCCTAATAGTCTCACGTACATCATCATTAATAACTGGTCTGGCCCTCGGATCAACCGCAACCTCAGTCGTACCTTTTGCACTAGACTCGACCTCCTCCTCGATCGTAGTCTCAATCACAACTCTAACATATGTCCCTCTAGCTCTAAGGTCATCAGCAAATGCAATACAAGTGTTGATATCCGCTTGGATATCATAATCAACATCAGGCTTGGTGTAAGGCTCTTAGCTATCATAAACATCAGCTCCTAAACCAACCTCTCTAGGTATATATGACACATAATCGTCCTCTGAACTAACCTCAAAATATGTCACTGAATAAGAATCCTTAATCCTCTTGCAAGGCGAAAATAGGTCAGCGCGCACGGGAGATAGAGCTCTGCGTACGGGTGAAACTACAGGTACAGATGAAGTATGGGACCTACATCTCTTAAGAGATAGCCTCGCAGAAGTGACAATCGATGAATCACAAAGAGAATCTGATAAGGCATAACTTGATGAGGAATGTCTTAAAGAAGAATAAGATGAAGTGTCTGAATGAGAATCTGATGAAGAGTAATCTGCTAAATATCTCAAAGCAAGTCGGTGGGTAGGTAATGATCCAACACTCTTCCTGGCAGTCAACATCTTAAGTACCCCATTGGGCTGGGTACGGTAAGGTTGACCAATAGGAATCGGCTGTCCCGATAAGAAAAGAATAGCTGGTCGGCGGGGTAATCCGGGTGGTGCAGGTAAAATTTGACGAATAGGTGATGATGGTGGTGATGAGCGTGCTGCTACTTGGCTCCTCCACCGAGCAACAGTGACCTCATACGGGTCCTAGGATGGTGGTGTATCAAGGGTGTCACAGTCAGATGCATCAGTGTCAATGAATGGGGAAGTGTACTGAATATTAGGAGCAATAAATGGAATAGTGGGTGTATCAGTGGGTACCAACGGAGTGTCATCGTGAATGATGGGTAAATCACTAGTAGGTGCAGTAGATGGAATGATAGTAGGGATCGTGCCAAACAAGATAACTCGAGCAGTGGACATCCCTACGCTCTCCTCTGATGAGTCCGATGAAATCGAGATGACAGAAAAAGCCATGACCTGCACAAGCAACAATTCATATAAATCACTTTATATCAACCATGCATATGCAGGGAAAGACTGAATAGATATAATACAAGGTGAAATACATTATGAAAATAAATAGATCATGAAGAAGGAAATGAGAATGATTTCAAAGGATGGCACAATCTCTGAATTCCCTGGATACACATCATCTAATGAAGTAGAGGAAGAAGAGGAGGAAGAAGAGGAAAATGAAGAGTCAAAAAAGAAGGGATCGTAGGAGGCGTCAGAAATGGGGTCAAAGTCCGAGTCTTCAGGTTATGCAGCATCTGACAATGAAGTGGAGTTAGATCTCAAGTCCACAGCAAGAAGTGAACCCAAGTGTAAAGAGATGGAAGATACTTTTGAGAGGAGGGTTCGACCCAAACCAGATTCATCTTAGTTATTCCTGCCTATATGTTACCCGACTACCCATATCGTTTCATGTTTTAAAAAAAATTAGTTTTTTTTCTATGGTTGGAGCCATGTTTAGGAATGTTTACTTTTGACTTTTAGATTTTCAAGTATTTTAATATTATGACTTAAGTATTTGTTGGAGTATTTCCACGTGCGATGAGTTGAATGATTTGAATTATGTGTTATGTGGTGTGTTAACCTTAAGAAGTGTCGTCATAGAAAGGAGTACACTTGTGAAAGGGGGCATCTATAATTATGGTAGCCAACATAATTATACATGCATGCGCCACAACATAAATAGACTTGCAAGTATGATTGAATAAATGTGTCAACATCATGTATAATTATGTTGGCCACCATAATTATAGATGCCCCGTTTCACAAGTGTACTCCCTCATATGACAACACTTCTTAAGGTTAACACACCACATAACACATAATTCAAATCATTTAACTCATCACACGCGGAAATAATCTAACAAATACTTAAGTTATAATATTAAAATACTTGAAAATCTAAAAGTCGAAAGTAACATTCCTAAACATGGCTCTAACCATCGAAAAATGAACTAAATTTTTCAAAACATGAAACGAATGGGTAGTCGGGTAACATATAGGCAGGAATAGCTAAGATGAATCTAGTTTTGGTCAAACGCCACTCTCACAAGTATCTTCCATCTCCTTACACTTGGGTTCACTTCTTGCTGTGGACTCGAGATCTGACTCCACGTCATTGTCAGATGCTGCATAACCTAAAGATTCAGAGTTTGACCCCATTTCTAACGCCTCTTTTGATCCATTCTTTTCCGAATCTTCCTCTTCTTCTTCCTCTTTTTCTTCCTTAGATGATGTGTATCTAGGGAATTCAGAGATTGTGCCATCCTTTGAAATCATTCTCATTTCCTTCTTTATGATCCATTTTCCTTCTGATTTTCTCATAATCAACTTCTCCTCAACTCGGCATGGATACAAATCAATAGGTATTCGGCATTTTTGGTTCGTCCGTTTTATTCTAAGCCCTGTCTCTGGGTCCTTATAGCGCTTAAGCCCAGCTGGGACAACGATTCCCCAATGAAATTTCTTACGGGTAAGGGGAGACATGACTAAAATAATAAGGAAATAATATATATTATATTAGATAATAGTTGACAAAAATAAAATAATTAAAGCTTTCGGATAAGCGAGAAAATATAATACTTACGAAATTAAACACTTAAACCTTATAATGCAGAT
The DNA here is from genome assembly GCA_026074375.1 of Tanacetum coccineum. NCBI lineage: Eukaryota > Viridiplantae > Streptophyta > Magnoliopsida > Asterales > Asteraceae > Tanacetum > Tanacetum coccineum. The sequence goes on from BQNB010016523.1 coordinate 58,856, forward strand.
GAGTGCAGTCCCTGTGGGTACATTTGACAAGAGTAAGTGAGAAAAAAAAAAGAAGTAAAAGAAACAATTAACAAGATTCATAAAAGATAATAAGAAGGCAAAAGTGGGAAAAGGATTTGTGGCGACAGCCCCTCCTAGAAATGAAAATGTGGGCTCATATTCTAAGTGTGCTAAGTGTTCTGCTTATCATCCAAATGTGACCTTGTAGTTATTTTCAACTGTCAAAAACTGGTCACTTTGCCAAGATTATCGGGCATAGGTTAAGCAGGGTGGCACCAATTAATGCTGTTAGAATGGTAAATAATCAAAGGGTTTGTTATGAATGTGGGAGCTCCGAACATCTTCGCAATACTTGTCCTAAGTTGAACCGAGCACCTGGTCAACAGAAACCGTCTACTTTGGAGGGAAAACCGAAATACCCAGAACTTATGAAACAAAGCTAAGGAAGGGCCTTCATGTGAAAGCGGTTCCGATGCAACTGCAGATCCTAACATTGGACAGTACTTTTTCTTAAACTAAGACTTGCTACTGTAACTATTTGATTATGAGCTGATTTTAGTTTATTTCCACAAAATTTTACACCCTTATTAATGTGAAACCTATATTGTAGCCAGGTATATTTAATAGAATAGCTAATTAAGAAAGAAAAGTTGTATGGTTTATCCGTGACATTGCCAAATTAGAACATAGAAATTCCAGGTACACTATAAGATTTTGAAACCGATGGTCGGGGAAGTTTTGACGTGATTGAGGGCATGCATGGTTATCTAAGAATAAGGTTGCGAGATAGTGTGTCATGAAAAGGTGGTTAGATACCGTTGAGAGGAGTAGATACTTCGTGTTTCAAGGGACCATACTTAGGAGGCACAAAACACTAATGAGTCGATCGAAGTAGAGGAACCGTAGTTGGGTGAAATTCCCATTTGTACAAGATTTCATAGATGTATTTCCGGAGGACTTATGAGAGGATTACCACCAACCGAAAGACAAGTTTATTCCGCAAAGATTTAATTCCTAGAGCAACGCCGGTTACAAGGCCCATATCGACTAGCAAACCCACGAAAATGCAAAGAGTGTTTTTGAACAACTTTCCTCTAGAATTGCAAGATAAATGTTTTATTTGGCCAAGTCAATCGCTGTGGACACTAAAAACTAAATGAGTGTTTTTTTTGTTAAGAAGAAGAGGTTCATTACGCATATGATGAGACTACCGCGAATTGAACAGGTTGATCATCAAGACCGTTACCCTCAATCCCCAGGATCGAACGATTATTGATCAATTGCAAGGAGCGCGTTATTTCTCTAAGATAGATCTTCGGTCGGGTTATCATTAGCTTAGAGTGCATGAGGATGATATTCCAAAGACTGCGTTCAGAACGCGATACGGGCACTTTGAGTTTACGGTTATGCCTTTTGTTTACCAATGCAACACGGTCTCAATAGACATAATAACCGGTTTTGCAAACATACTTAGAATAAGTTTGACAGTATCATTTGATGACATCTTGATCTACTCAAGACAAAGAGAGGAAACATGAAGGTTTATTTAAAGTTGGTGGTGGAGCTGCTGAAGAAGGAGAGGTTGTGTGCTAATTTCCTAAGTGCAGTCTGTTGCGAGAATTCATTTTCCTCGTCACGTGTAATCATTACGGTATTCACTGACCCAAGTAAATGAGGCTTAAATTAGATTGGGAAAGCTCCTACGACACCGTCCGAGATATGACATTTTAGAGGTAGCTGTGTTACTACTACTACTGCCGTTTAGTAATCGTGAACATCTCTAAATAGTTAATCCCCTTACTTCTTGACTCAGAAAAACAATGAGACGTATGAGTGATATGAATAAAATGAAACGCTATCCAACCTTGAAGATAAATTTAAGTAATTCTTTAATACGTCGTTGCCAGAGGATATTGAAGTTTTGTAGTCTACAGTGACCGTCGAATCAAGGAATAGTTGTTACTCATGCTAGAAGGCAAGGTAATTGTTTAGCATCACGACAATTGAAGATCCCATGAAAGAATATACAACACACACCTACGATTGGGAGCAGTAATGTTTGCTCTTAAGACTTGAGGCATTTACGTGTACGGAACAAAGAGTTTATTTATACAGATCATAACAACTTACACACATATTCGATCAGAAGTTTGAATATGCGCGAAAGGAGGTGGATTGGAGTTAATCAGCGACCCTATGATTGTGAATTCCTATCATCCAGTAAGGCGTAACGATACTGAATGCCTAATAGGAAAGAGGCGAGTAAAACGCTATACGTGTAATCTAGAAATGGCTATGACAATTCAGATCCAAAGTTAAAAGTATATACTGCAAGCCGCGGAGTGAGTCGTTCAAAGAAGAGAGACGTGCCACAGAAAGGTACAACAATAACATCATATGGAAAGGAAAGAAGATGAGAGCTTGTACTTTATGGATCATATATGGGTTCCATTAGTGGGAGGTGTGAGAACCATAATCATGGACGAAGCTCATAAGACTAGGTACTCTGTGCATCCAAAGCATTAAGTACCATGATCTTCAGGATATGTATTGTGGCCGGGTATAAAAGGGTAAAACTTACGGATGTTACCAAATGTTTTCCTTGTTTTGAAATGAAGGCTGGCATCAGAGGCCTTCGGGTTTATTGAAACAACCAGAGATACCCATGTGGAAATGAGATAATATCACTATGGATTTTATCACAAGAAGTTACCTAGGACGAAGAGTGGGCATATCCTATATTGGAAGTTAGTTATAGACTGACCAAGTCATCTCATTTTATCTAGCAACGCGTATGGATTACAGTATGGAAAAGTGGCAAGTTATGTACATTGAAACAATCGACCACAAAATGGAAGTGCCCTGGTGCTCGATTATTTCAGATCGATATGGACGAAAAAAGAAAAGAAAGGGTATTCGGCCGGTTTGAATTAAAAAGAAAAAAAAGAAAAAGGAAACAACAATTATACCATAACTAGGACTCTATGTGTATAAATATCATACCATAACCCCTAAAATCGAAATTCTTCCCCCCTATAGCTTAGTTCGGCCAAATCCATGAGAAGAGAAGGAGAAAAAAATTAGGCTTTTGCTTTTGTGAAGAAAACAAATTCTAAGGTAAGTTTTAATTAATCTTTGTTAATTATTAATCTTTAATCATGTAATAATTAATATGGTGGATAATTAGGATTTTATTAAATATGAAATTAATGAGTTATAATTATGTCATAATGATTAGGGTTTGATTAGGGTTAGTTTGATGCGAGTGTTAGGGTTTAAATTGCGTTAGAACTTGATTTAGGTTAGGACAGAATTTAGGGATGTGTTGTTTGGCTGTTATCTCGATGATGGTAATAGTTTTTGTCAAGTTTCCAGTGTCTATGATGTAGCTCAGAGAGTCTAGTTTCTAGAACATCCGGCCTCGAAAGTTTTTAAGGTCGGGAAGTCATTCAAATATTGGTTATGAGAAAAGTTGTTAAAGCAGTAAGTTCGGGTCAGATTTAGGTCAGATTACGAGGTATAAAACCCCTACTTAAAATTTGAATTAGGATTATCCAACCTATAGGAGTTTGGTTCTATGTGTCTATTAAAAATACCCTAAAGGAGAGCTTCTGATTTGGAGTCTAAGTATGGTTTTTAGGTCCAAACGTTTTAGTGTTCGTTCAGATCAGAAACTGAGTAGTTAAAAGTTTGATTTTATTTGGGGCACTTAAGAGGGGAAATAAATTAGTGGAAAAATCATGGAGATATTAAACTCATGATATTGAACCTGTAATTTTTGGTAAAATTTATAAAGCTTAGTAGGTATGGTTTAGAAAATGGTAAAGTGATGTCAAAATTCTGCGTTTTGGGGTAAATTGTAAGACTTTGGAAAAGTGTGTAAACATATTGGTTAAGGTTGGGCATGGTGTCGTGGTGACCCATGAGGGTAATTAAACACCTTAGACATCCATCATATGATTGTTACATGGGCATAAGTATTTGGCTTGGTCGCGTGTAACACGTGTTTGTTTTGATTGTTTAGTTTCGTGCAAGGATTTGGAATTTGCTTGAGCATCAGGTGAGTTTCATAGCCCTTTTTTCATATGTTTTCTTGGGGTGAAAATAATGCTATGAGTTTAAATGTTTTAGTTATTGTGATAATGTGTTTTAAATGAGGCATGGACTATACGTGACTATTGTATGTTATGTGCTACTTGCTATTGTGATATGGATCGTAGGACACGTTCCGTTCCCTTGTTTGTTATGCTTGAGCGTGACCGTCTCAAGACATTGATGGATTGTTAGTAGTGAGCGTGATCGTCTCATTGCTGTGGATTGTTGATAGTGAGCGTGATCGTCTCATTGTTGTGGATCGTGGGACACGTTCCGTTCCCTTGTTTGTGATGTTGAGCGTGACCGTCTCAACATGGTTTGGTGTGTTTGCATGTTAGCTTGTACGATAGTTCGTTTAATGTCCAACTATGCTATGTTTTATTTATCACAGTAATTGGTTTTAAAGGATTGTTATGTGTGTCTTAAACCTATGACTCTCACCAACTTTATGTTGACGTTTAAGCATCATTTTCAGGTGAGCACCATGGGAATAAGATAGAGAGAAGTGGCTAGAAAGAGACCATAGGATGTTATGGAGTTTATTGCTTTATTGTCTTGAATTTTGCATTGTTTGGATTATGGATAATTGTTGCATGTCTTTATGTTGGCGAGAACTTTCGTTTCATCAATAAAGACGCCTTTTGGATTTTGGTTAGTTTTATGGGTATTGTTATGACACTTTGTGTCTATACTTTGCTTATTTATTGCATGTAGAATTCTCTATATAGACACCTTTGTGTTGTGATGATATCCTTTCTCGTTACGCCTCGCATTTCCGCCTTGGCGGGGTATGACACTTGGTGATGGTAGATCTTGGTGAAACACTGGATAATTGAAAGGATTGTTGGAATTAGCCATGAGTGCTAGCGGATCATGTGTTTTTGCAAGTCGTTCAGCTCTTAGATCATCTACCTCCTTTTGATTGTACTTTAAGAAATCATACAACTGAGTGTAATCTGTTGTATGCAAATCCTTTGTTTGATGAACAATGGTAACATGTCGACTCCATTCTAGTTGTAAGTTGTTTAGGAACTTGATATTACTGGCAATATTTTCTGGAAAGTGTTTGTTTCTCTTGAAATCTTTATCAACTTTGAGAAATGATGATAGTAAGGCTCAATTGATTCCCCATCAGTGGAAGTAAACCTTTCCCATTCATTAAACAACTTGGCCTTTTTCTCTTGAATTCCGATATCTGAACCTTTCATCGTTTGTTGAACACGTAACCAGATTTCTTGAGCAGTTTCACAACTATCAACAGCAGCATAGATGTCTTCAGGAAGACCAAGAAGAATAGTCTGAATGGCTTGATCATCAGCTTCTACCTATTTAAGCTCCTTCTTAGTGAGTTCATCATCTGTCTGTTCATGAAAGGTTTCATTGACAGGAACCGCACGGTTTGCATCACCTGGTTCAGGAATCATTCGTCTGACATAAGGACCATTTATAATGGAATTGTAGATTAACTTTCCATTTGGTCTGCTCTTAGCATACCGGAGAAGACGTGATGACCACAAAACTTAGTTCTCTTTGTTAAGCATAGGAGGGCGGTTTTCGTAACCGGCTGCATAAATGTCTTGTTGAGTAGACATTGCAAAAGTGATGTGAAATGATAAACAATGATCTTTAGTGGGTAAAGTGATTGTTGTTGTGGATTGAAACCAATTGACGTTCACGGAATTTTACAAATCTATGACTTAAACCGTAAAAAATCGACTTTTACGGGATTTTACAAAATCAAGAAAAAACTGTGAAACAATGATTAATTGTGGTTGAAATTATTGTTGAAATTGAAGAATTTGAGCTTTTGTTGGCGAAAAATGAGCTTAAAAGGATGACCGGTGCACAAACGTTGAACTTAAAATGAGTATTGGTTAATTAAAACTCAAATAAGGACAAACGGTGTAATGATGTTTTAACAAAGAGGGTTAACAAGCTAACAAAGGACGAATGATGAAATGTATTGAACACCCGGGACTAAAGATGCAATTTTCAAAAGTTAATTAATAATTGACACGTTTTTTCCCTCATTCCTGACGTCTTCTTTGTTTAAAATTTTTTAAAATGCAACGATTGATCTTTTTAATCTTTTAAACTTGTTCGGTTATTATCGGTGAATTATGAATATACCACGTTGATCGAAAGAGGATCACGATCATAATGGTATAGATTATAAGTCCCGTAAGTTACCTTCACTCGAAACCGAAAAACCCAAAAAAGCTAAAACGAGTATATTATGCTTTATATGAATTGCTAATTTGGTTATAACGGGAAATTATGAATTCGGTTGATGAAGTAAATTGCGAATTCGGTTGATGAATTAAATTGCGAATTCGGTTGATGAAGTAAATTGCGAATTCGGACGATGAAGAAAATTGCGAATTCGGATGATGAAGTAAATTGCGAATTCGGACGATGAAGAAAATTACGAATTCGGATGATGAAGAGTGTTGCGAGTTCGTATCCTTTACAAAAAACTAAAAACCGTACTAGTCCTTGAGTTGTCTTTATGCCAAATCCCAAATCGTCCTTGAAGCTAAAAATGTGGATCTTGTTCCCCTCTTGTCTCAACCGGTGTAGACCACTAAGAAAATAAGCCAACCAAAAAAGCTTTAATAAGCTTTGCAAATAAGCAAACGAAAACAAGCACTTGTTACACTACAAAATGCCTTAAAAATAAAGAAGTAATAAGCCGCTTTTAAGCTACAAACTATTTTGTTAAGACAGTTGTTTTAATCATATTGTGTGAAAATAAGCTGTTTTCCAAAGTAATAAGCTACAAGAACTAGTGAAGAACACGATAGCTATTGCTTTAGAAGAAAAAGACACGAGCTTTTATGAAATATGCACAAAAACCACAGCAACACCGTGACCTCAATAGGCTATGTAAACGTTTCATAAAACAAGAAAAACATTTGGCACTAGAAAAAACCTTTGTGACAAAATAAGACGTGACAACAAGAAGCCCAAAGTGAGATTTAACTATTACTGTTTTGAAGCCCAAAAGATTTATGATATAGTCATTTAAAATTTTAAGCAAGACAGATTGAACATTTTCTAAGAAGCACGAGTAGAAAAAAAATAAGCCAAATCATGATAAGATAAAATAACCACAACAAAACACTAAACCCAACCTTGGCTCTTGATACCACATGTTGTAGATATCATTTCATCACCTTAAACACAAAAATAAGAAAAAGATTTTAGAGAGAGAAAGAACTAGAGAGAGAGACAATGAGAGAAAAATGAGATGGTTACTTGCACTAAGAAAAGAAATGAGAAGCAACACCCTCTCCACACTTGGAGAGGGCTTTATATAGTTACAAGAGATAAAACCCTTCTTGGGTTGTTGGGCTTGACTTTGGGCCGGACCTATTACCAATGGACTTAAGCCTGACACCTAGGCCCAATTAGCTTAGATAAATTCCCGTAAACTAAGTTTTTCTTATACAAGGCTCAGGAATATTTAATGACCATCACTTTAATAAAAACACGGCTAACAATCTCCCCCTAAGGGGTGGTCATTCAATTGTGGATCCTTCTTGTGACGTCTTGAGTCTTGGAGCCTTGTATTCTTGGGAATTCTTTTGAAGTTCCATTTGCATGCTTGTGATCTTGGATCTTGATCTTTAACTTGATATTCTTTGACAAAATACTGATATCGTGGTCTTTGGCCTTGATTTGTCTTGACTACTGAGATCTCTGAATCTTTATCCTTGAATCTTTATGCCGCCTTGCGATCTTGTGTCTCCACCCTCATGCTCAAGGTCTTGAAAGCTTGCTAACAATCTCCCTCAACATTTCCTTTAACATGATTACTTGTACCACAAAATGTTCTTTTGAGGAAGTGCTTGTACATCAGAGATTGCGGAAGACTTTGATAGTTTGAGCTTTCATCATGTATATATCTTTGTCGATTGAGCATGAGGTCTTGAATCTTGACTCGTCATGGACTAGAAGCTGCTACCGTCGGGAAAACCTGCAAGTATAGGTTAGAGATAAACATATATGGACGAAAGTGTCTTTGTCACTTCGTCGAATACGGTTGCAATAACCACGGTTCCCCGTTAATCAGTATAAATACTGCCTGTGAAATCGTATCCAATCCTTGGATACGCCCTTATCGAACGGACTTCCAGACCCTATAAATACCAAATCTCAAAAACAAGTTTTAGTGTGCTAAATCATATTCCTTGATACCTAACCATAAAAGTCAATTTTCGAGGAGGAAAAGAGAGAAGAGCATCACAGTAAACATTATCAATTTACATAGGAGACAAGTTGTAATTCATTATACTTTAGTAATCGTTGTTTTGGGTATCATTAGTTAACTCGGTTTAAGTTTACCACTGGCTAATAATGCTTTTTGTAATTTATTTTGGACGTTTTTTGAAGGCTAATACTTTGTTGGTAATGCCTTTTTATGCAGAATTCCTGATTGTTTGGTGTTTTGTTTATCTCGATTTCTTGATTTATCGTTGAATGTTATTTATGTTTAACAATTTATACGTGTTTACAGCTTATGTATGTGACTAGTATCAACTGGATCTAGTGATAGGACAGTAATTTCTAGAGTTGGGTTATCTCTCTATATATACTAATTTATACATCTAGAATTATAGGTATCACAAAAAATATCCTTCTAAATCTGTGTTACGTATACGTTTGGGATTAATAGTTAATTGGATATTGCCAAATGGTTTAATATTGTTTTGACTTGCAGGTGAGCTAGATAATTCAACAAGTACATTCTTGATTCCATTGGATAGTTGGACAAGTGGTACTTACTAGGGTATAAATCACCATTAAGCGGTAAGTGGGTTTAAAGTCGATTGAGGCTAGGATTTAACAAGATCACCATTGCTTAATCCTAAGATATATTATATCAGAAAATAATGTTGCTTATGCGAGACTGCTTTAATTGTGAAGAATTAATGTGTGTCATAGGATGGATGATGTAACGCCTAAGTCTTAAGATTGAATATGCCACCCGAGAGAAAGATATCATTGCACTTAATAAACAAACCAACTTTAATCGGCTCATTAACTATGGTTAATATAGTTTCTTTTTTTTAAATTTTAAAATTTTTTTTTTTTTTTTTATTTTTTTTTTTTTTTTTGTGGCTCGACCGCTCTTTTATCTTTTCTTAATTAGCTTGCGTGGTTTAAAGTGCCTTGAATTAATTGTAGTCACCAACCAAACCGTGCCAGTCTCTCAGGCTGAAAACCCCCTTTTCCCGTTAGAATTAGGACTAGGACTGACATAGTTTAGAATAGAATAGAATAGAATTAATATAGATTAGATAACCAAGATATTAATTAAATTGATAGATTTAACCTCGCTTCAAGTGTTAGACACCCTACTTACCACAAAACTACTACCGATCGGGTACACTGCCCGTTAAAGTGTTGTTTTTGGTTTAGTCGGAAAAATATAAATTTAAAACTTGAATCAATAAAATATACACCACACAACGACACATCACTTTATTAGTTTCTGCATGATTTTCTTTAGGTGATTTCCACTTTGCTTATTCTTTGATTATAGTGTTTTTTGTAATGATAAAAGAAGTATTAGCATGACAAGTTATAAACGTATAAATATAAAGATTTAAGCCAAAAAAACTGTATTACATACTTGGGATGGTTTGGTTCATTGTCTTCCAGTTATACATTACATTTGCTCCTCTTATTTGATGACAAAATTTTGAGATAAAGAGAAGTTTGAGATTTAGTCAACAAGTTTGCAGGTTTAGATACGGGATTTGTTTTGTCTTCTTTAGTTTGTAAACCCGAGATAATATAAAGGGTATGACAAATGAAAAGTCACAGCCATAATTAACTTTGGAAACTATATAAATTTAAAAGGGCAATTATCCTATTTTTAAAAAACATAATTGTGTTTATATTTATCTCCAAGTTTCTTAAGTAATTATATTTCATTTATAAAATGATGATTATTGTGTTTGGATACGTGTTTGTATTTTATGTTTGAACCCGTACGTGTTTGAATCTATGGTTTTTAGTGTTAGTTTTTCGATTTAATTTGTACAATGGTTGCTTGGCTAAATGAACGCATTTCAAAATGTTATGCCACATTTTTTATATAGTGACAGATACACTAAGGACTATTTTTGTTGTCTTCGTATATATGATGTTTATTTCGCTTGAAACTTGGGTTCTTAAGAGGTTTGTGGCTTTGCATCGCTAAAAAAATTCATAAAGTTTAAGGTACACTATTTTGGTTGTACAATTTACCATCACTACAAACATGTTAAAGCCACAATTTTGGTTATCGTTGATTTCTTAATTATTTTTTTCATGATTACTTTTCAATTTGTATACTTTTGTTACACTTCAAAAAGATACCTAACTGTACAATAACAACAAAAAACTTTTCTTATTATTGGATAGTCGACAATAATCTATATCTATATATACTATAAGATTGAGTTTGTAGTTTTAATTGTGCAGTACTAATGACTACAAACTCACTTTGTGCAATGAAGAATTCGCCAGGTAAGTTAGAGTGCCATGAATTGAGGGTAAACCAAAAGTTATGACTCAGCCTCATAAAAGCCCATAAATCATTAGTCTCTTTATTTGCCCTGAAGTTACACCGGCTTAAACATATTCATAAATCACCAGTCTCTTTATTTGCCCTAAAGTTACATCGACTTAAACATATTAATGTAAACATTAGATATTAATGTCTACTGGAGTTACAAATGGAGATGAAGAGGCCATCAAAACCCACCACTGTCCCATTTTCCCACCAAAGAAACACACATTCGGTTCCATTTGAGATCATCTGGTAACAAAAAACGTAGCCAACACCTCCTCCCACAACCCGCCTTCTTTGAATCACAACCACCACCGAATTGGGTTTTCTGACGAATATGATTTTGCAATTTGATACTTTTTCATTCATTGACACACACTCACACACGGCTGAGAACACCCACTGATCTGGCGACCTCCTCCAACCAAGGTGCATTTTTTATTTATTCTCTGCTTGTTTTACATTTTTAATCAATGTTTAATGTTTTGGGTTTCAACCCTATCTTATTAAATTGAATTTTTCGTAATCAGGATCCTTAATTTAGCAGCTTTGTGAGGTAATTGATTTTTCTTTTTATCTTTCAATTTTGAATTAGGGATAATCGGTGTGAAAAAGTTTTAATTTTGATTAGCAGTGTTAGTTTGTATTTATGTTATAGTTGGGCCATGTATGTTTGTGTAGATGATACTGTTGTAGCTGAAAACTTGGAATAAGAAGTACAAAGTTAAGCCTAAGGAAATGCGATCATCTTTTATATAGATTCATAGGTATTGTGGCAAGGTAATTTATTCTTTATTTTAGGAGTTTGGCATAGATAGATTGTTTTGTGTTTTTGTTTTGTAAAATGAATATACGATACACATCATGATGGCCCTGTATTATGTGGAAGATGGTGACATTGAGTATATTAGGATTTAGATGTTTGTAGAAATGTATATAAAATAGGAAACCAAATGATTTTATGAGGATGATAATAATTTACTTCTTATTCATTTGTTTAGTATGTAGACCAGCGCTCCATGGACATGCAGGACGCAATGCAGCATTGTGTTTTAGCGAATATACAAGCTAACACGAAGCATTTATAGGTGTCGTGGTGAAAGGAAAGTCGCCTTGCAGGAATGATTCAAATTGAGCTTTTGGTAAGCGATACCATTATTTAATTATCAATGTTTCTTACAGGATTGAAATCTTAGGTGTGATATCATAGGTGCCATGGTGGAGGGAAAGTTGCCTTGCAACCAGAATCATAACCTCCGGTAGAAAGGCATGTTCTGCAACGAGATCTTATGATTTGAGATTGGTTTCTTTATTTTCCGTATTTGTTAGTTTTCATACAGGTAGTTAGTAGTTTTGTTTGTTAAACTTATCGTGTTCTATAACATTTTTTACCTTTTGGTAAAAGATGAGGTTTTTGGTTTTTCCTTAGATCTTGTTAGAGAGGAATAACCAGCAAAAGGAATCATTTTGGAAAAACCACTAGGACTTTCATGGGAAGGAACAAATACTAAATAAGCGCGGGGTGAAGGACTATAAATGAGGTATGTAAGAAACCGCTTTACGCCCACTTGAGTAAATTGATATCCACTGATGTCACCAAGAAGCAGAAGCATAACTTAAATCTTGAAAGGACTATACGTATAGTTATAATACTTAGATGCAATAGGTAATTCTGGTTTATTGTTTAGTACTTATTATTTTCATTACTTTTATTAGTTGCAACATTCTAGATCTCAATGTCAAAAACGCCCCTAACATATCACGATAATGTCTAAAATTCAACTTATACTTTCCGTATTATGCATGTCACAGGAATTCCTGTTATCTTAGAGGTCCAAAGAAGCTCAAAATCAGAAGCATTGAAGGAGGCACTTCGTAGACAAGACCTAGAGGTTAGTTTGATCTTTTTCTTATGGGTTAAGAATTGAATATAGCAAATACTCTTAGTGATTAAGATGTATGACTAAGTATTACATAA
>BQNB010016524.1:0-10469 GCA_026074375.1 Tanacetum coccineum
AAAAAATAATATAATGATGGCTTGACATAAACTTCAATTCGTTTGGTGTCCGTTTACGTTGGTTGTTGATTTTTAGTTCACGCGATTTAACTTAACACTTAAATTTAAAAGCGAACGCGTACGAGAAAAGAAAAAAAAATAGTGAAAAATGAAAAATGAATGATGTCATAAAATGATCTGAAAATACGGAATGTTACATGATTCCACATAGATCGAGACAATGCAGGATGAGCTTCATCAATTCGATAGACTACAAGTGTGGGAACTCGTCGATAACCCATTTGGCAAGAAAGTCATCAAGCTAAAGTGGTTATGGAAGAACAAAAAGGATGAAGATCAAATTGTAATTCACAATAAAGCATGACTTGTAGCTAAGGGGTATGCACAGGAAGAGGGTATTGATTTTGAGGAATCTTTTACTCCAGTTGCTCGCTTGGAAGCTGTTCGACTTTTCATCGCCTACGCAACACACTAATCTTTTCCAATCTACCAGATGGACGTTAAAACAACATTTATCAATGGTCCACTGAAGGAGGAGGTTTATGTTGCACAACCAGATGGGCTCGTTGATCCTGATCATCCAGAAAAAGTTTACCGTCTAAGGAAAGCTCTATATGGATTGAAGCAAGCTCCAAGAGCCTGGTATGATGAACTCTCAAATTTCCTAATGTCCAAAGGTTTTACTAAAGGTACCATTGACCCTACTCTATTTATGATAAGATATAGGGAGGACATTCTACTTGTGCAAATTTACGTCGATGATATTATTTTCGGGTCTACTAACCCTAAATATTCAAAAAGATTTGAAAAACTGATGCACAGTAGATTTGAGATATCCTTAATGGGGGAAATGAAATTCTTTTTAGGACTTCAGATTCACCAATCTCTAAGAGGTATCTTTATCAATCAGGTCAAGTACGCTCTATAAATACTCAAAAAACATGGTATGGATAAATGTGATAGCATTGGTACACCAAGGGTTACTAAACCTAAACTGGATGCAGACTTGAGTAGAAAACCCATTGACCAAACACCATATAGAAGTATGATCGGGTCACTCATGTATCTGAATTCTAGTAGACCAGACATAGTGCAAGCAGTATGTTATTATGCACGTTATCAAGCCAGACCGACTGAAAAACACCTCAAAGAGGTTAAAAGGATCTTTGGATACTTAAAGGGAACCATTAACATAGGACTCTTGTATTCGAAGGATTTTGGCTTTGAACTAACAGCTTTTTCAGATGCCGACCATGCCGGATGTATTGGTACTCGCAAAATCACTTTTGGAGGAATACAGTTCCTAGGTGAAAAGTTTGTCAGCTGGATGTCAAAGAAGCAAGACTGCACTGCAATGTCATCAAAAGAAGCAGAGTACGTGGCGGTATCTACAAGTTGTGCTCAAGTAATGTAGATGAGGACACATCTTAAGGATTATGGATTCAACTACAACAAAATACCATTGTATTGTGACTTTTAGTCAGCCATAGCAATCTCATGCAACCCCGTGCAGCATTCCCGTACCAAGCACATCCATACTCGATATCACTTTATCAAGGAACAAGTTGAACGTGGTATAATTGAATTGTACTTTTTCAGAACTGAATACCAATTAGTTGACATGTTTACTAAAGCCTTACCCGAAGATAGGTTTCAGTATCTTGTCCGACAAATTGGTATGAGATGTTTGACTCCAGCAGAACTGGAGGTTCTAGCAAATGAATCTGCTTGATATTTCATCAAACATCGACTTGTAAATATTTTTAAGAAAAGAAAATTACAAAAATATAAAACCTATAAAACCAAATACAAAAATATAAAATTTCAAAAAGCAAATACAAAATCAGAAAATCAAAAATTCCAAAAAGAATATTCTCGACATGTCTCTTGGAATCGATAACATTTACGTACCTAAAAATGTCGATTAATATTGACACGGGTGTGTAAATGAAGTTCGAGCAAGAGTTCAAAAGTTTCAAAACATGTCATTTCTAATTTTCTTAATCGTTTATGTGCAAATCAGTTCATAACCCGGACTTCAAATAAAAGAAAGTTTATCTATAAAGATAATTTATCCTAACAACGAGAAAATCAATTTTTCTCGGTCTTGAGCTGTTCTTACAAGACATTCAAAGTTTTAAGCTCAAGAAAAATGATAGTGTACGCATAAGTGCACTTACCCTTAGACTTAGAAGAGAAGTCTTCTAACATTTTTTTCAAAGCGTTGAACATAATTTCTCAAGAATTTATCAATGACAATTCAAAATATTCTCTAAATTGTCGCTGTTCAACACTCCTTCCCTCACAGTGTTTTAAAAGACGACAATATGACAATTGGTTCTATTTTTGAGGGAGAGTTTTTCGAAAAATAAAGTTTTAATGATTTTGGATACATCATCTCACGATAATTCTTATGTATTCAACACATTATAAATATCTCTTAATAACAAATCAGTAATAATAATGACTACTCAAAAGATTGTATGTTATAAGATGATACAGTGTCTCAGCATAATTTTTTCAAGAATTCTTCAACGACAATTCATAATCTTTTAAAATTATGTGCTCAACATTGCCTGCACCTCAATTTTATTTCTCTTTTACAACTTGGTATCATTTTTTTGGAGTCAAACATATATAAAATTGAGGGGGAGTATGTGGAACATTTTCAATAGTCACACACATAATTCATGTTGTAACAGTTTTCTCCCCATGGGATTTTCATGACAAATTTTAATCACTTGGTATTTCAAAGAGTAAATGAATTAGTTATGTAAAAAATAAAGGGAGAAATGTAATTAAAATGTGATCTTGAAAATAATAAGTGATCTAAACGACTCAAAGTGTTTTATACTCTTCGGAAAAGGTTTTATGGTTACGATCTTATACCCAACAACATCTTAATTCATGACGATTCTGAAGTTATAAGGTGGTTAGGTTAGGTATTAGTCCTATGATCCAACCAGAACCAGAGGGATCTACCCAAGGACACTTCATAGTTAGAAATAGCAGTCCTTAGGTATGATTGGATGATAGAATAAGGGAATATAATGACTGGACTAAGATTGAGCTAAAACACTGGCAACAACTCATCAACAAGGGTTAGTAATGACTGCTTGGGAAGCATTAAAAGGGGGAGTTGAAGAGATTAAAAAGAAATATGGGAATAAAGGGTGAAAACAAAGAAGCCCTCCCAACTTTAGGCAGAAACCAGGTCAATACATAATCTATCAGATTTACAAAGATGAATTCTGGTATTGAAGACAATACATCATGGACCTAGTGATGCACTGCACAACCCTTCCCAGCCATTCAGGTCAATACATATTCTATCAGTTTTCACAAAGATGAATTCTGGTATTAAAGATAAGACATCATGGACCCAGTGATGCACTGCACAACCCTTCCCAGCCATTCAAGTTTCTCTTAAAAGATACTTGTCTCATTTGTCACGAAGATACACATGACTTCTATTGACTTTCTCACTCCGAGTTAGTTAATATTGAAAAGGTGGTAGTCTGCTTCAGCCTCCGATTACTAAAACCAAAATGCATTGATCGAGTCTAGAGCCAAAAGATCAATAAAATAAATCTCATTAGGACACATTCCATGACAAACACTTGTTGAACACCAATAAGTTCACAAGCTGTTAACAAGATTCCTACGCATTATCCTTGTGATTCTGCCAGAACATTTAGAGTAATGCTATTTAGCATTCCACGGTAACGAATGGAAATCCTTCCAGAGTCAACCTCAAACAGCTCTGCGGTAGGTGACTTGCGAGATTCTATATGAATCAATCTTGTGTCAACTAGATATCGATTTGGTCCAGTAAATGAATTAACGACTCAATCATAAAGATAGTAACTATCTGATTTACTCTTACCGTGTTGTCTGCTTTGGGACGTTCTGGTATAGAGTACAAGAAAGCATGGTGAATCTAATACATCTGTGTTAGAGGATCTTATGCTTTAAGCTAGAAACCCTATCAAGGAGATTCTTCTCAAAATTGAATCTACCTGATCACAAGTACAACATTTATATTGTAAAACGGTCTACACAGAACCGGAGGTTAATGTAACCGAACTGTGATGAATGACAAAGCCATATTCATCCATATCTATTTATCACTAACTTTAAAATGCAGGTACTGACAACGGTGTTACAACCTTATTCCATCAGAGTCGGATTCATTACTACATGCTCATACTCAAGCTGTAAAGACATACTATTGGCATCAAGATTCAAGAATCAAGAAAGCTAAAGTTCATACAAGACAAAGACTTCCGCAAACTCTGATATTCAAGATCTTCCTTATAGATATTAAGAATTTAAAGACAAAGATGTCAAAGGAGATTGTTAACAAGCTTTCAAGATGATGCAAAGTATGAGCATGTTGGTCAAGACCCAAGATCGCAAGATGGCAAAGACAACAAAGACAAACAAGGAAAAGATTTAAAGATCTCATAACACAAGACAAAGTCGAAAGACAATGACAAAGGATCACGATCAAACATCACAAAGCATGAAGGAACAAGCCTACAACATGATAAAGACCAAAGATTCAAGAACTCAACGACAAAGCAATCTCAACAAGTTTAAGGAAGCAAGATTCAAGATCTCACCTAAGGAATTCAAAGACCACACATTCGTGGAGATTGTTAGCCTCAAATATGTCTTTGAACATGGAAGCTCAGAATCTGTAGGAAACCTCGCTTCAGGGAAGATTGTTAGCCTCAAAATATTGAGTCGAACAAGAAAGCTCAGCTACTGATCATAGAAGCTCAGTCTATATTCATAATATGTTGTAATAGGCTAGAAAGGGTAAACGAGCTTATTTATGAAAGCTAATTGGTCACGTGTTATGGGCTAAAGCCCAACTAATCCTGAGCTCGTCCCGTAAAAAGCCCATAGGCGTCCAAGCCTTATGGTCTAAGTATAAATACCCCTTCTCCACACATGGAGAAGGGTTGGTTGTTCATTTGTGTAAGATACTCATTTATTTCAATCCACCTTCTCCTTCTTCTCTCTTGTTTCTCTCTCTATCTTCTCTTTAAATATTCTTATCATCTTATAATCTTATTATCTTGGTTTCATTATAGAAGTGAAGTGATTACTGGTTCCTACACTTTCACCACAGTTAAGTAATTTAATGCCAAAAAGATTAAGTAATAAAAGAAAAGAAGCACATTATACAAGTTAACGAGGTGTTCCTGACCATGCGTTGCATCGGGCTTGGTCTTTGTGAATAAATTAGACTTTTACTTATGTGAAGCATCGTATAAGTTTATAAGTGTTTATTGCGTAATGTTGGTTTTCGGGGTTTGGTCCGTGCAATTTGTTAACTTCCTTAATTATTTGATCTACATTTGACTTCTGTAGTATGCCATTGCACTTTCTTCATGCTTCTTTGATACATAACAGGTTCATACCTAAACTACAATTGCAGGCATTTCACAGATAAATAAAGAACAGGTTCTAACCACTATAATATAACTAAATCCTACTCTTTAAACTACTTAGAAACGATACCATGTCAACAAAAACCTTGGTAAAAATTTGTAAGGTGGGTACGGAAAGAAATCTTGTTTTGATTTTTATACATTTCAAGTTCAGGTTAACCAAATTATGTTTAGGTCACACGACATTACCGAGCAAATCAAGAAACATAACCATGAACTTGAACATAAAGTTAACCAAAAGCCACATACTTCCATTAATTCGAACTCCTAAGGTAGTAAATCTTTTTAGTCAAGGTTTCTTAATTATCTACATTTAGAACTACTTTCAGAACATTAGTTGCCGCAACAAACATTCTAAACGTGATAAAAGCAACACATGGAAGGCATATTCAACATTTCTTATGTTTTAAATAAATAACAGTTAAGAGGAAGCTACCCATTTTTTTATTCTTCCATTGACCAGAATTCTTTTATGCTCTACCTCCTACATATTTTTGCCACTGTTACAGAGACAATTAAATTGCAAAGGTCAGAAAAAATGATTTAGACTAAAGAACTCACCAAAATGTAAAAAAAACACATTTTCTAGTCGAACACTGTAATGAACCCATTGACTCCCATGATATTCATTCATTGCGTTATGGTGTTAAAGTATCCACTAAGACATTATAAGCATTTCACACGATCGCCAAAACGTTCATCTCTTCAACGGTAAAGAGATCAGCAAACAGGTTGCCTGTTAAATGGAAAAAGGACTTTCCAACGTAAAGATCAAAAGTAACCATAAAAAATAGGTCGAACGGGCAGAAGGTCGCCAAAGTGCTTATTTTCTGAAAAAACATAACTTTTTTTGTTTATATATTAAAGAAGTAACACTTACATGTATACCACCATATAAACTCGTTAGAAAATGTTAGTCTTTTCTGCATATTTATAAAATGCAGTAGAAACAATGGTGGTTAAAAAATTTAAACATTTGTATCTACTATCTTTGGTGCATAGCATTTCACCTAAATTAATTCAAGCCATAATTAATCAGTGTAGCAACAATTACACCAAATCATTCAAAAATTAACAAACCTAAACAACACCCAAATCATTCAAAAATTAACAAAATACTAAAAACTTTATAAACACGTACTAACGTCCTTAACAATACTTACTCCTCAAAAACTTAATATCTAAATCACCTTATAATGTCATTCTCTAAGCAACACTATTAAACCATAAGTATTTCACCTAAAATCGATACTTAAAACTTCTATTTACTAAAATAAATCCATCACATATTTTAAATAATTCGACATTATAACAACCGAAAAACACACTTATTCATCAACAACTTCACATCCAAATAACCTGACAATATCATTTTCACAGCTTAACTGTCAAATCAACTAACCTAACTTCATAAGCAGGCAATAAGACGCGCATTATATCTTAAGTGACTATCAGCATGGTGGTTTTTAGACATTTTATAAGCAACTTGAATATGCAAAGTTAAAACTGTAACGTACACACTACAAGTATCATTGGTAAACTACTAAAGAGTACCACCTGCAGTCTGAGAAAGGGAAAACTTAGTTACTTTTCTATATTGGCCAAAGTATTCTTTACGATCTAGTAGCTGCATCCGAAATTATCGAAAATGATGCATAATAAAAACTAAAAAGAAACGATGAATTCCACCATAACTGTGAAAACTGAACATCCATGCTCAAAATGAGACAACAGTTAAGCATGAAAGAGAAGTTTAAAACTAGCATACTTCTTCATACGCATAGTCAACATCCAATCCAATGATATATGCCATCTTTCGCTGAATTACTCGAACATTGCTAAAGTCCTTCCTTCCTTCATTCTATTTTGGCTTCGCCTTTGTTACCTTTTGTTTTTGACTTAAACTAATGCTAGCCACCCTGTGTATAAAGCACTTATTATGTTTCTATATATCGAACTGAACAATAAAACAAAAGGAAAACCGAGCTTATAGTAACCTTTGAAAATTTGTTTCCAAGCCTACAACCCTATCTTTATCATAGGGTGTCTGACATGCAGGACATCGCCCTTCTGTTGCCTTTTTCTCCGCCATATCCATTATGTGATGCCAACACCAAACATATACCTGCATCTAAAGTGCAATAGGATTAAAATAGCCCACAGTATAATTTAGATGCTCACTACTACTAAGCCACAAAAGTACCTTTACGCCATATATTCTACAAAAATATATACCATAAGCTGATAACCTTCACATTATTCATTTTGAAATGAAGGTTAATCTCCTTGAAACAATACTTGCTATAACTCGACATAGTTTCCATTCTCTAAAGGCAAGAAATGTGCAAACTTAAACAATTCTAATCTAAGACGAATGTGATGCTATCATATCAGTTTCCTACTGTGTTTCTGTTATAAATTTTTGTAGTAAAAATACCAGACATTAATAGTTTCATACATCCCTACATGTTCAGTTCACATTAGATATATTATGCCATTAAACCTAAATCTGAAAGTGATCTCCAATAAAGAAGAATTGGTGGAAACTAACATGTAACAATCCGCATTTTCACGTCTTGTTACGTCAATAAACACTCAACTATTTATTTTAAACTTTTGCGCGTTCACTTTTAATTATTATCGTATAGTTAAATCGCGTAAACTAAAAACCAACATTCAGCGTAAACGGACATCAAACAAGTTAAAGTCTACGTCAAGCAAGTGCTATATAATTATTGTGAGTATAATTTATAACTTTTCATATTTTATTTTTATTGCTTACGTAAAACGTTTATGTTTCGCAATAAAATACATTTAGGCATACCCATAAATACCTATACCTATCTATACTCAAATAAATACCTACTTTTATACCCAATACATAAAAATTAACTTATTTATTCACCAATTAACCACATAGGGTCGGTTGGGTTAAGATAAAAACTCAACCACACTTAAAGCCCACTTTTCCTTAAACTAACCCAACCAAGGACCAAGGTACCTTACACATAACACACATTACTAGTAATTGTCAAATCTTAGTACCCTAAAACTAATCCCATTCATCCCTTTTGCATGGATAGAAGGAGAGGTCTTTGCAAAGTGTACCATTAACCGTACAAGATAACCTTGGTTAGTTTAAGGATAATACATGTGCTAGTTACTATATAAGGAAGGTCTCATGATCACTTAACTCATACACTCTCCCATTTACTAGAAAAATTCATAAGAACTATCTCCCTACACACAAAAGCCCATGGCTCAAAACTATTTACTAGGGTTTCACATAAAATCTTATTTTTAAAGATATCAAGTGTTCAAGCATCACTTGTATTCATATCTAAGACCATTCAAGAGTATTGGAAGCTTGGATTTTGGTTTAACAAGAAGTATACAAAAAAAGATAATTAAGGTTTTCTAATTAGGGTTTGATCTTGGGTTTGATTTCTAGGTTCTAAGCTTAAGTGTAAGCTTGTGTTCATCATCCTACTACACTTCTCTAAGGTCTATTTAAGCTTTAACATTTCTATTCATTCATTTACATGCTTGTTATATTATGTTAATCACCACCTAGGTTGTTTTCATGGAATTACAAAATATAAATGGTTATATTGTGGTTCGAATTTACACATAAGAATGATGAAGTAATACTTAAAACGAAAGTACACACTTTATATAAGTGTAAATTAATTTATATGTTTAGGTTATAAATTAATTTGTGTTAAAAGTTTTGTTTACAAAGTTGATGTACAAATATTATGAGGACACTTTACCATGGAAAATCACTATGGGCTATTTAGAGGACCTAATATATGTAAGACTCATGGTAAAAAGTATGGTAAAAGACTTGTACAAGATTTCTCAAGAAATGGATTCGTAAAACCTAATTTATGAAACATAAACACACCTACTGTTTTGATACTTTCTGTTAGAATTCACAAAAAAAAAGTGTCATTTTATATTTTATTAGATTAGTACACATTACAAGGATCGTAAGCATATAAAGAACTTGAAAAACCGAGCTATAACGAAGAAGTTATGACATTTGCAAGTTTACGATAATTAAATGTATAAAAATGTTTTTATAAAATTTATTTTACAAAAATCCCCACTATTTCAGACCTGGTAAAATAATGGAAGTATTTTATAATGATAGTACTTTTCATGAGGAATCCAAGCATGTAAGAAACTCAAAAAACAGAATTAAAACGAATGAGTTACGAGTTTTGCGAGATATAGGTTTATAAAAACATTTTTATAAACTGTTTGACTTTTCTGAGTTAACCCAGATTTTTATAAATTCAATAAGCATTTTATTAACATAGTTTATCTCGTCACGAATCCATACATGTAAAGAACAAGCGAAACGGAATTAAAATGAATGAGTTATGCTTTTTGCAAGTTTTATATAATTAATTACATAAAAGTAGTTTTATAAAATTTACAAAGATGGTAAAAGTTACTGTTCATCAGTAGCTAAAACATTATAAATATAATATTTTGATAGGTTTTCTTAATATGAAACCGTGAACATAAGAAACGTATAAAACAGAGTTAAAACGATAAAGATATGAGGTTTATAAAACTTCGTGCACTATTTTTACTTTTATACATTATTTTATAAAACAATCAAATTAATTATATAATATCAATACATAATCAATAAAAATATTAAATCATATATTATTAACGAATAATACATTGTTGAACAAAAATAATATTTTCTTTACGGATACAAATACATATTTCTTTATTTAACAAAGTACGATTTAATTATTATTTCAACATATTAAATTAATCAAAAACTATTAGGTGGTGGTGTAACTATATAACTTGCGATATTATATTTGAATTAAATGCATTATACTCATACGACCTATATTTAATTAGGTTGTATTCGGACTATACGCGATGACTTATATACTTGATTTAGATAATCAATCATTCACTTGAGGTGAGTTCCTAGCCCCGCGTTTTATACGATTACAATGATTTACAACTTTGGGG
>BQNB010016524.1:29693-53143 GCA_026074375.1 Tanacetum coccineum
TTACGATTTAAAAGCAAACGCGTAAAACCCTAAAAATAAATTGTGAATTACATAACGTCGTACAATGACCTAAAATACGAGATGTTATATAGAAGGTTCCTACCCTATATCATTCTTCATCCTAACCGTTGGTTAAATTCTAATGGGGATGCGATCGAACACACATGTCTATCCTAGCGTTCCGGGTGTGTATGTGTGCTTCAGCTGCCTTGTTGGAGTGGCACTTCTTGTGAAAGATTGTAGAATGATCAAATTGTACGCCTTTCCATACAAAAACCTATATTTACCTTTATAAACTTGTTACTCCTTGTATTTAGTGGTGGAGATGTGTATCCTTGCTAAGCTTATGATAGAATACTTGTCACGACCGAGAAATTGAGCGAATTAGTTACATGTTACCACATAGATTAGTTGAGTGATTTGAGTGTTTTCATCTTCTTATTTCGTGAGGTGTTTGGTTGTGTACTTGTAATAGATCGAATAAATACTTTAACGGAAAATATCCTTAGGGATACATTTTTATAAACTTCTAAAGGCTACTTGAGAACAAGTAGGATTCAAGTGGGGGGATATTTGATGACATCAAATAACGTCTATTTTATAGCATTATTTATCCCATGTTATTAACCCATTTTGTATAGTTATTGCAAAGAATTGTTACTTAATCGTTTATATTTGAGAATTGCAGTAATTATGGAGTAATTGGTGAAAGTTAGCAAAAGGCGCGCATTCTGGAGCTTAAATGAAGATATTTTGAAGATTACTATTCTGAAGACCAATACGCCGTATCCATCAAAGAAGATACGGCGTATCCGTGCCTGCACTCACCAAAGACCACAGAAGGATAAAGATCAATACGCCGTATCCAGAGAGACTCAATACGCCGTATTCAAGATATAGTATTTAAATATTCTGGAAGATATCAAGCGTGGTCCCTACTCTAAGAAATCCCCAATACGCCGTATCCAACACTTGGATACGCCGTATCCAACCGACTTCTAGACCTTATAAATAGAAAACTCAAAAATAAGTTTTCAGTGTGCTAAATCATATTCTCGATACCTAAACCATAAAAGTCGATTTTCAGAGGAGAAAAAGAGCAGAAGAGGTCGAGCAACGTTATCAATTCCATAGGAGACAATGTGTAATTCCATATACTTTAGTAATCGTTCAGTTTTTGGTATCATTCGTTAACTCGTTTAGTTTACCTTCGCTAAATAATTGCTTTTATATTTATTATGATGTTTGAAGGCTAATACCCGGTATTAGCCATTATTATGAAGATCTGAATGTTTGGTATTTGTTTTTTCTCGATTTCTTGATTTATCATTGTATGCTTGTTTATGTTTATCAATTTATACTTGTTTACGCGCTTTTGTATGTGACCTATCATTCAACTGGATCTAGTGAAGCGGACCAAGTAGATCTAGAGTCCGAGATAGCTCTCCATATAGTAATTTATACATCTAGAATTATAGTTACACAAATATTGTCCTTCTAAGTCTGTGTCTAGGATACGCTTCGGGCTTAACTAGTTAATTGGATATTGCCAATGATTTATTGATCGTGTTGACTAGCAGGTGACCTAGATAATTCAACAAGTAACGTTCTGATTCTATTGGATAGTTGGACAAGTGGAATACTAGTGTATAAATTGCCATTAAGTGGTAAGTGGGTAAAGTCTCTATGAGATAGGGTTTAACAAGATCACCATTGCTTTAATCCCTAAGATAGATTATAATCAGAAAATAAGGATGCTTTATGCAAATGCTTTAATTGTGACAGAATTAATGTATCTAGGTCTTAGGATGATGTAACGCCTAAGTCTTAAGAATGATATGCCACCTCGAGAGAAGAAATCATTGCACTTAATAAACAAACCAACTTTTTAATCAGATTAATAATGGTTAATAGAGTTTTCTTATATAAGGTTCAACCACTCTTTTATCTTTTGTTAATTAACTTGCGTGCGTAAAAGTGCCTTGAATTGATTGTAGTCACCAACTAAACCGTGCCAGTCTTTCACGCTGAAAATCCCCCCTTTTCTCGTTAGAATTAGGATTTAGACTGACATAGGTTTAACATAGGTTTAGAATAGAATAGAATTAACATAGAATAGATGACCAAGATATTAATTAAATTGATAGATTTAACCTCGCTTCAAGTGTTCGACACCCTACTTACCACGAAACTACTACCGATCGGGTACACTGCCTGTTAAAGTGTTGTTTTTGGTTTAGTCGGGAAAATATAAATTTAAAACTTGAATCAATAAAACATACACCACACAACGACACATCATGATGTGTGGGACACACATCTCTGGTAGAACTTAATCACGTTGATTATAACAACCAAGGAACTGGATACAGTTAAATACCTTAGAACGTTTTGTTGGCAAGTCGCAGACTGGATCATATCTGGACACCCGGCCGAGAAACTTGAAATTAAAGGTTAGAAAGAACTATTAAGGTTTTAGAGGCAGTGGAAAGAACCTACCATGACATTCGATTATAGTCTAGGTACATCTAAGAATAGTAGGAGCCGAACTTGAGAACTAAGTCTCTAGATGAATCAATAGAAACCTCACCTGAGAGACCGAACCGCTAAGAGGAACAGTACGCTTTGTTAAGGATTTGAACTCCCGTTATCGATATGTTGGTAACTTGAGCTGAATTTTGAGGCGAAATTCCTTTAAAGGGGTTAGACTGTGATAACCGTTAACTTTTCTGAATTTTAGTATTTTTAAAATACTATAATTATATATCTATGTCTTTCGATCTTGTTAGTTCTCTCGGAGAAAACTGAAAAGTTGACTTTGGTTGACTTCTTTTGCGTAAAACGATTACGGTTTAACCGGGTATTGAGAGTCTTGATTTTCTTAAATGAATCACTTTTGATTCATTTTATCCGTATCGAAGTATTTATGTTATCGTTTTAATGATTTCCGGGAAGATTTCCCACGTTCAGCGAAAAGAGTCACGCAACGCGTACCGGCACGACAATAAATTTAAGTATATCTAGTTATGTGGAGTGAGCTTACTAAGTTTATTTTAAATAAGTTATTTAAGCTTTCTATTAGCGGTTGTCTTAAAATGAGAATCTTAGAACTACGCCCATAAACTAGTCAGGGAAACGGAAAACTGCGCGGGTTTAGCAATTAATTAAACAAATGACTAAAAATCTATTTTTGGTCGACCTTAAGACATCTTGACGCGTTTTAGTATATTGTGAGTCATTTTGTGGGCGAATGTAACCTTTTTCCTTTTCTGAGATTTTGAATGTTCTAATTTAGTCCTTTGACTATGTGAATTTTGTCAATTTTGTTAGAACAAGTACCGTGTTGACGGTGGCAAATCATTGTGATTGTGAGTATTTCATGTTTATGTTGCTTGTGTTAATCCTTTCTAGAGGATTTTATCTATGTTGAATATGTTCTGGGAGGTTCGTCCCGTAAATAGCTTGAAATGCCAAAAAATGAGTCCCGACACGTCCGTTAATGTTCAAAACGAATTTTGGGAAGTTTAACTGTGAAATATGTCGTATAAATAATCGAGATTCAAGGAAAAGTATTTTTGAGTCCATTAAAAATACTAGAAACTTCTAGGTCGCATTTAAAATCGCGGATTTGGATCGTTGAGTAACCCGACGAGTGTTGAAAGGCACCTAGGATTCCCCTAGATTCCTTGAATGAAAATTTGGACCCTAGGAGACAACAAGGCTTGTTTTTAGGGCTTTGGTCTAGGAAGGGCATGGTTATCTAGTTGTTTTCTTTCATTTCAAAGAGATAACATCCAAAAAATACACATTTCTTGTTCTCTCTTCCCTTGGCTAATTTTGAACAGAAAACATACCCAAAACATACTTATTTTTCAAGTTTTTATCAAGAACATGAAGGTCTAAGTCATTCGGGTTGATACCAATAGGCGTGGGTTCATAAAACAACGTTTGGGTTATCGGATCGTGTCTTAGCTTGCTTTCAAAACCCTCTTTGTAAGTCTTATAAATTTTAATTTAACTTGTACTTTTGAATGTCTAATGATGCGTAGAAGCTAGTTGTATGGTGTGTTTTCTAAAAATATAACACGGAAAATTTGCGGAAACCCATTAAGGGTGCGTTTGGGGTTCGAACTAGGGAAACAAAGGGAACAAGGTTTATCATTTTTATAATGTGGTTGTGATGGTTAAAAAATATTTATTTGCTATTTAACTTATTTTGGTTAGTAGCTTATTTGGCTTATTTATGAGCACTATTGAACTTATTTTGGGCTTAAGTTGGTTTGAAAACCACAAGGACAAGGAAACAAGTATTTTTGGTTAATTTCCTATTATGTCGTATTTTTGTGAGCTTATTTTGATGGTCTATTATGATATCTAAAGAACAACATAGCTTATTAGCTTATTTAAAAGGTTAATATACCTGTTTGGAGCGTAAAAGGGCTCACGGCCCAATAAGCCTAATAAGCCGTGGCTTATTGTAGACTTATTGTGGTTCGAATTATTTTGGTAACTATCGTTTGGGCTTATATTTACTAATGGGCGTTAGTATTGAGTCTAAATTGTATTTTATACTTACGAATAACTTAATGGACTTCTAATGGGCCTTAAGGCCCAAAAAGAGAAAACTAGTCGTTTTACGTGTTTTAACGGACTTTTGGAAGACGAACATACTTAAGTAATGATATGGAAAGTAGTTTGGGGAGAGGCGTTTTGATAAACGTTGCGATGGATATTTGGAATTTTGTCGGAAAATGGTGAACTTGGAAAAAAGTGTTTGAAATTGAGGTTTGAAACCTTGGAAAACGTTGTATAAACGAACGGGTCATGCCGAATTTTCGTAAAAGTTCTATACTTAGATTTTTACTCAAAGTTTATTTTCACGACAAATAATAAAATATTATAATTTTAATAAGTCAACTAAAAGACGAAAAATATATATTTTATAAAAATAAAATATAAAACTTCTCTAAGTTGTTTTATGTAAATAAACGTTTAATTTTCTATAAGCTATACAATTAATTAAGGTAACTAAGGTTACCGATTGGATTTACCGAAGTATATTTTAGATGTCTATTATTTAGTTATCTTATACTTATCTATTTTACTTAAATAGTATAAGTATAGTGTACGAGAGTATAAATTAGAGTATGTTATCTTGAAGTTAAGTCATCAACCATTACACCACTGATAACGTTAAGGGTGACGTACAACGCATCTGACCTCTATGCATCAGCCTAGAAAACATCTTTTGAAACGTATATCTGAAATGGACATTAATTGGACTATGTCGTGTTCGAACGTTGTTGCATTTGCCTGTTTGATCTTGATCTTGTTTGTCACCTTGTTGAGGTGAGTTCTCGTAGCCCCACTTTTTATGTCTTTTCCGTTGGGGGAAAATGATACTCAAAACTATTTTAAATGTGTTTTCCTTACTATGCGAAATGTGGTTTTGTTTTTGGAACAATGTTATGTGCTTATGACTTCTATGTGAATGACATGTGTTTTGATTGTACTTGTGTGCATTGAGATGCATGGCAATGTATGTGATTAGCATGAATTTGCTATGTTTGTGATGGTCTTGCCCTATGGATAGCCCCCAGCTGGTAGGTTTTAGGTGCGGGTGACCTCGAAGTTGCGACTTCAAGAGCATTGGTATATGCTAGTGTGATGACTAGCACGGGGATGCTAGGTCATGGGATTTGGAATGTGTTACATGTATTCACTGTCATATTGCACAATTGTCCACTATTTGAAATATTAGCACAGCGACTTGGTTTTCTTCAAACCTACGAGCTCACCAACATTATTGTTGACCTTTTCAAGTATCAGTTTCAGGTGTGTGATTCAACCAAGGTAAATCGGGAGAAATGCAAATTTAAGAAGTAGACATGTGGGGTGTTAACTTGAGACTTGTACATTTTGATTCAAAAGTGTAAACATGTAACTATTGTAAATCTAGATATTTTGTAAATTTGATGGTATGATCTTATATCTTGTGCAATGTAAATCAGTATTTTGCATTCTCGTGTTTCCGCCGTTGACGGGGTGTGACAGATTCGGCCCTTTTCTGGTCCGAACCGGCTCTCGGACAAAACATAAAAGTTGTTCATTTTGACGTTTTACATAAGAACTCGTGATGTTTTTGTCAGAAAATGCTAGATGATAGGAAAACATTGGGGCCAAAGTTTATGATTTGCCTTTTTGGAAAAATTATAAGTATATGTTGAATTTTGTAAAAAATTATGTTTAGGAGCGTTTTAGAGTCCTTTTGAGCTTGAAAAACATTAATGAATATTATTAGTGAAAGATATCTAATAACATACAAGGGTTTAGGAATAGATATACAAGAAATATAATGAGTACACATGATAGAATTCATAGCCTATTCTCATTTTAGGTCATTCCGGGAAGACATATGTCATAACCGTAGAGAAAATCAGTGTTTAACTTGTTACTTTCGGGTGCACTATTTCAACTACATAGGGAAAGAGATATCTTGTGATTTCAAGTATGCATCATTTAATATACTAGGGGAAGTGTTGTAAGTAGGTTTATTCTAAACGTGAGAAGATTGGTTACTGATTCAAGAAATGCTTCCTCAAACGGTTAATCACTAAGCTTATATTTTTTTAAGAGAGGTGGTTTTAGAGAGAGAGAGAGAGTGGTTGGATAAACATTTTAGAGAGAGAAAGTAAACATGAAAGAAAATGCATTAAGTGTGTGAAACAAATGAACAACCAACCCACCTCTCCAAGGCATGGAGAGGTGTATAAATATCCTTTTGGGGCCGGCTATGGATGGGCCTTCATGGGCTTTCCATGGGCTTTTCCTAACTTGGCTTTACTTAGGTTCCAAATAATACTTAACGAGCTAACGACATTTATCTATGGAGTGACCGATACTTTCCTAGAATTTTCGTATTCCTAAGAATCTCCCCCTAAGGGAGGTCACTCCATTTTACAAAAACTTAAACCTAGCATACTATGAAGGTCTTCGTTCTTGTACTCGCAGACTTCTTTTCTTTTTCTTTTTCTTGTGAATATGGTGTAGTGATCATTGACTTTAGGCTTGAGCTTGTTCCTTTATCTTGACTTGTATGTGAATATGTGATCTTGAGCACCTTGAGATCATTAACCAAGCATAATCTCTTTTCGCCATCTTGTAAACTTTGCCATCTTGTGAACTTGTAACTTATGGACCGACATGCGCATACTGTTGTTGTTTCTTGGTCTTGAAAGCTTGAATAAGACACCTTTCTTGAAATTCTTTAACTATAACACTTCGTCACTTCGAGAAAGACGTTTGGTATCAGAGTGACGAAAACTTCTTTGAAATTCTTTGACTTTAATACTTCGTCACTTCAAGAAAGACGTACGGTATCAGAGTAGCAGAAGTCTTGAAACATGTACTTGTGCTTTCATAATGTCTTTATATTTGTCGGTTGAGTATGAGCATGTGGTTATGAATCTTTGAGACAGTTAGGCAGAAACCGGGTCAATACATCTGTTGTTAAGAAACCCGGTTTCTGCCTAAGTGTAAGGAGGGCTTCTTTCTTTTCACCCTTTATCTTAACTTTTCTTTTTTAATTCTTCAACCCCTTCAGTGCTTACCGAGACTTCATAACTAGAACCTTGTTGGGTTTGTTCCAATATTATTTCCATCTCAGTCGGCACTTTTCCCTTATTCTCACTTTTACTCCTTTTTTCATACTTAAGGATTACTACACTATCTAGTGGAATATCCCTGGGTAGATCCCTCCGGTTCTGGCTGGATCATGAGAATGAATACCTAAACTTAACAACCTTATAACTCTAATGCAGTAATATAAATGGTCGGTCTTTGGTACTTCCACATTTCAGCCAATCACATAACCATTTGTTCCCCTTCATATGTGCATCGATTAATCGAAGAATTTAGCACATATATGGGTTAACGTACACTTAAGATCTTGAAAATCACATCTTTAGCCATATATTTTAATCACATTTCCCTCCCTTATCAAAAATATTAAATCTCTTGATATTTTGGATATCAATTTATTCAAATATAATTGCTTTTGGGATAAAAATTGTCCAATTATTAACAAGCCGTATAAGGAACATTTTTAATGCTCCCCCTCAAATTATGAGGGTATTATATGGTGTTTGAGTATGTTAATTTAAAAATATTGAATTTACTAAGAAATTCTTAAAAATTCATACTCAAACACTATATATGCCTAATTTTTAAGTCTACGTACACATTTATATATTTACAAGATTATTATGTATGAGGTTTGACCTGAATGATGAGAACATCATATGATAGAATCATATGGTTCTTTGTAGCAGCTGTAGGTCTTCCCCGTAGTCTCTTTTAAGAAGTTGTCTTAGCTTCCTCCTCAATCAGCAATCCTTTCTTGAGTAGATTCAAAACTTTCTTGCAAGTCGCCTTAAGCAGTCTTGATGTAAAAAGCCCAAATATACAAAGTACACAATTAATTCGAAACCGTAACACCAAAGTCACTTAAGTCCCGGATGTCTGAATTTCTCCTTACACGATAGGGATGATATAAATTGAAACACCAAAGTCAACAAAGTCTCGAATGTCATAATTATTCCCTCTAAGTGGTCGAAATGAAAACATCTAAGTCAACTAAGTCCCAAATGTACTCATTTCTTTTTGTAGAATACTAACTAACTTAAGGAATCATATACCTATCAAACCTATGTATACCTCTTTTGTCAACTAATTCTACTCCATTTTAAAAAAATAAGCTTAGTGATTAACCGTTTGAGGAAGCATTTATTGAATCAGTAACCAATCTTCTCACGCTTAGAATAACTTATATAGAGTTTTTGATGTGTATTTTGTTGTCATGGATATGATGTGAACATTGATGTGAATATTTATTGTTGGTATAGAATTTATATAAACACTCTTCATATTATATCACGCTTGATCGATGATTTGATACGAAACATTTTTACGATTTTAAAAAGAAAACGTATTCACCCACCCCCCCCCCCTCTATGATTTCCACAATTGGTATCAAGAGCCACGTCGCTCTAATTTTCAAAACAAATGATTTTAAAAATTGAGTATGAATCTATGTATCAAATTACCCATTAATGGGGATTAAATATGAAAAATAATTTGTTTGATTAACTCTGTATTAGTTTTGAATGTTATATTCACTAATTATACTAGCTCGAGAGTAAAAATGATAGCTTAAAAATAAGTGTTATATGGTCGGTAAATTAAATTCATAAGTAGTACACCGTTCCGCAAAGTCAGAAAATAATATTTTTTTATAAACATCGTAATTCTGAGTATCAGAGTGGCATCCCCTTTAATAGTTTGGCGCCCCCTTAATTCCTGGCGGGCACCTTAATTTTTAAGGACTAACCTGTCTGATTCCGCATGTTTATTAGAAACTTTAGAAAAATCATATAAAAATCACCGTAAATCCTAGAAGTCGTGCACCCGCCATTCGAAAAGACATTGAGTCTATTTTCCACATAAAAAATACTTTCAACAAGTATTTATTTCAAGACTTAATTCCTAGTCCAGAAAGACATAATTACTACTTAAAATATCCATAAACGTTGAGTCTTGTTTAACCCGAAAAACTTGTGTATGTTAACTTTACCTTCCAGGTTGACATTTCAGTCGATATTCTTTGAAATAGGTGTAATAAAACTATTATACAAACATATTAAACTTGAATTTTTGAAATGGGGAGGAAAGTATTTATTTTCAATAAAAACCGAGCATTGTAACGTTGTTTGTAATCTAAAACACAAAACGACAGACCATACTTTTATGTGTAGCTATGATGATTTATATGCACATCTAATGTGTCTTTAAGATTGTTAATAAAATTATTACATGATTGTTGCTATTTCAATTAAGCAATTGAAATATCTAATTACCTGTGCAGTTACACTATTCCTTTTGTATCAAGTTTTTTTTTTAATTTATGCATAACTAGAACTTATGCTAGATTCATGCATTAGATTTACGAAATTTCTCTACAGCATTGCATATATGCATAGATCACATAATTTCAAGCAAATGTCACAAAAACATCTTGTAAATCTTTTTGAATGGAATATAAACTTATGAATAAAAGTTCAATAACATATCAAGTATATTATAATATATGAGTTAAAACTCGTCACCTAAATATTCCCAACTGATTTAATCTATTTTCAATCACACTACGCGTTTAACAGTATTTTTACCACAACGATAGCAAGTTGATTGAACCTTGGTCTGGTTAAACAAAAAACCAAACCCATTGTATTAATACATCAGTAACTAAGAAAAAAAATGCTTGTGCTTGCATGGTTCTAACATACAAAACCCATAATAATAAGATTATTTCTAAAACATCTAGTCTATTTGTTTACAAAATATGTTTTTGTATACAAAAATTGTTAGAACACTCCTATAAAATCACTCATACATAAATCAAAACTAATCGTATATTATACATAACAAACAAAAGAGTTTTCTATTCCTGCCACAAGTAAAATTTACCAAACAATCTTAACAGCGCAATAAGAAAATAACTTATCATTAATCATCAACTCTCAACCTTACATCAAATCTTTTGATTATTGGAACACACTATTTAAAATGTTTATTTTTTTTGGCTTTTTAAATAAGTTTCTTGGGTCAAGAACAGATTTTGAGAATATATCAATCATAATTTCAAATTATGATTGATAACTTTATTGAATCTAATTTGACAAAAGGTTTTTTTGGTTTTCGTGTATGGACATGAAAGTGGATTAGGGGGGGGGGGGAGGGGGGGGGGGGGGGGTGTGTGGGTGGGGGGGGGGGGGGGAGGGGGGGGAGTGGTGGGGGGGTTTGGGGGGGGGGGGGGGGTGGGTGGTGGGGGGGGGGGGTTTGGGGGGTTTTGGGGGGGTGTTTATGACGATAAAGAGGATACCCCGAGGGTGGAGTGGGGGATATGGGGGGGGTGAGGTAGGGGGGGGGGGGTGGGGGGGGGGGGGGAGGGGGTGTAGGTGGGGGGGGGGGGGGGGGGGGGGGGGTGGGGGTATGGAGAGGTGGGTGGAGGGGGGGGGGGGGGGGGGGGTGGAGGGAATAATGAGGGGGAGGGAGGGGGGGGATGGAGGGGGAGCGGAATTTTGGGAGGTGGTTTTTTTATTATCCTTTTCCTAATGAAAAAGAATATGCACTCGATCAATGAAACACACATTATTGTTGTATGATTCCATAAATTGAGTTCTACCTTGTCCAATGGTTGTGTTCCAAAAATTATACTGATGATGTATTAATACACGCATTCAAAATACACAATGAAGTGGGATTTTGACACTTGATTTTTCATACTGTTGTCCCTAAAATATCCAATAAGATACAGATTACTTTTAGCATAGGCATATTGTAAATTGTTACATCCTTGTGAAAAAAACGCAAAACAACGATCAAACTCAACGAATATTATTATAACATCTTTTATGCTCAATACACAAAAAGACAACTCATAGAGAAAAGTCACTTTTTGTAATAAACAAACTAATTCTAAAATAAAAATAAAATTCTTGTTTATTCCACCAAGGATAACATGAAGTTTGGGAAACATTATGTTTAATGAATCTTCTGGGGAACTTGATCGATTAAATATGGATTAAATGATAATATATATCATTATGTGCATCTTTTCTTCGTAGCATAAATGGATTGTGTTACAAGAAAATAACACTACATATCATTGAAAAATATAATTATTAGA
Source organism: Tanacetum coccineum (assembly GCA_026074375.1). Taxonomy (NCBI): domain Eukaryota; kingdom Viridiplantae; phylum Streptophyta; class Magnoliopsida; order Asterales; family Asteraceae; genus Tanacetum; species Tanacetum coccineum. The sequence goes on from BQNB010016524.1 coordinate 41,440, forward strand.
ATTGAAAAATAACCAATCAAAATAAAGGTATCGAATGCAGATAACAAGTAAAAATACATTTATACAAATACTTATTTATATTTATGATATACAAACATTGAATAAGTAAATATTTAATTTTAGAGAAGTATATTTTTAAAAAAAAATATGTTCACTTTTTCAGAACATTATATCATTATTGAATCACAAACTCATTTAAATAAATAATGATTAGTGAGATTTCACTTTCACATGCATGAAATGGAGAATTCTTATATATCACCTCATCAACATATAACAATTTGGTCAGTTGTCACAAATAACACATCTCTTGCTTTTGAAAACACCCAAACACGGTAAATCTCACTATTGACTAAAACAACACATGTAAGATGATAAAATATAGAATGAGACATCCTTAAATCAACAATATGTGAATCCGAAATCAAACAACCTATAAGATCTTTGAACAAAAAGACTTAAAACATCTTGCTTACGCTTATCTTGAATCCACACATCTTGATTAGGGATTATGAGAACCGGAATTAAATAGTATTTTAGTTGAGTCATTTAGTCCTCCTATGAAAAGATCATAACAAATTTTTATAATCTTTGCTACACTTCAGTAGGCAAATTATAAGAATTCTATTTTGTCTAACATGAGAAACGACTCCTGCAGAGACTCTATTACAAGCCACAAAAAATTCACTTTGAACCTCATCCCGTTTGAATTGCTATCCAAGAGTGAAGTGGGTTCGGTGTATAACCCTTTAAAAAATGGCCGGGTTTAGCCTAATTTGAGCAACCAATAGTGATAGTCACATATTCATTCTAGACATCCATTAAATCAATCGGTATGTAACCGAAACCAAACAATCTATAGATCTTGAACAAAAGATTAAAATATCTTGCTAACGCTTTTCTAAGATTTCCACTCATATTGATTAGGATTATGCGAACCGGAATTAAAGCATGATTAGTTAAGTCATGTTAGGCCCTTTATGAAAAAGATAATACAAATTTTATCTTTGCTACACTTCATTAGGCAGATATAAGAATTCTATTTTATCTAACATGAGAATGACTACTAGAGAATCTATTGCACTAGAAATTCAATTTGACCTAACGGTTGAATTGCTTCCAGGAGTGAAGTTGGGTTCGATGTATAACCCGTAAAAATGGTCGTGTTTAGCCTGAATTGAGCACCACTAGTGATAGTCTCATACTCATTCTCTAATTTGATTAAATGACTCTTTCTAAATATGCCTAATGATAGTTTACATCGATAGACTTTGTATCTATTTAGGAGTACACTCTAAGAACGTAGAAATTAGGCTTCTTCTTAGTCAATCTAGACAACATCGCTGGCATCCTCACCAAACCACTCAAACGTAAACCGTTTAATTTCTTTTTTTGTATAGGTCTATGAATGATGAAACAAATCTCATAAACGTGTCATTCTCATCTTAATAATCTTGTTACTATTAAATACATTTTGATAAATCTCGACAACTTAATCATTTCATCTGAAATGTTTAAGCATTTTTAATTCACGAAATGCAAATTAAAATGTCACTTATTGTTCATGTCTAAGTCGTTTCACAAAAACCTTAATCATGCCTCTATTATTATATAGATGGTTAATATCTTCCGTCCACATTTCCGTTACCACCTTTAAGACAACCCCGTACCTCGTTGTGTGATTGTTCTATGAACAATCGCAATATTCGAGAAGAGCTACATAACTTTGCGGATGAAGTTCATCGTATGCTAACCGTCATCCATCATGAAATTGTCAAGCTCATCGCTTCCGTCGTTATTTCTCTTCATTTATTCTTTTTATTCCACAAACTTATGTCCGGATGAGCACGAATTAAAAGGGAAGGGAAAACACACATCTTCACATATATCCTTTAACCAAACACTCTCAAGAACTCACATAGGTGATTCTTATTCACTAGAAACCACAAGATACACTTCTACCATACACTCAAACCTCATAACTTTTATTCACTCTTGTTAGTGATCACTAGTTCTAGTACATCCCCAAATCACCAAAAGTGAAATGAAAAACCAAATCATCCTTACTACTATCAACCTCGATTCATCCACCTGTCACTTTCATAAGAAGATTCACCATGTAACCATTCCCACAAGTGAATTTCGTAATAAAATGCGTCTCATCCTTATATCTCGACACTCATAAGCATGTGTGCCTATGTTGTCAAAAGCAAGTGAATTTCGTAATGAAATGCGTCTCATCCTTATATCCCGACACTCATAAGCATGTGTGCCTATGTTGTCAAATGCAAATGAATTTCGTAATGAAATGCGTCTCATCAAATCATTTCCACTGTTTAACAAAGTGAAGAACACAAAGAAGATATTAAATCTTCAAAGTGTTGTTGAGTCATCACAATATCGTGTCTTTCATTTGTTCATTTCTGCTTTTGAGCAAGTGAAGAACACAAAGATGATATTCAACCATCAAAGAAACCAAAAATCACCATCATACCACCAAAACAACTCTTCATTGACTTGACAAATGAAGACACTATAAACCCATCACCCAAGCTTCACGAATTATCTCCTAGTGCTCCAAATGCACCCTCTAAAACTCCATCTACCAAAGACACCTCATCCTCTTCAATTGACTACACACCAAAATCACCAACTCTTTCATCATCTCCTTCCACAAATGGCTACCTAAACCCTCCATTGTCACCTCCTCCTAGAGTTCCTCCATCACCTCCAACTCAAGCGCCCAACTCAATGGAAATAACCCTCTCACTCTCACCCATTACTCCACTTGTTGAGTCATCACAATGTTGTGTCTTTCACTTTTCTTCCACCATTTTTACATTTTTACCTTTGTTCATCAACATTAACAACCATCTACTAACATTCTCACCAATGACATCTCCTCATCACAATCATCATCCTCACAAATGACATCCTCTAACAAACCCACATCCAAACCATCAAGGGTAGCCAAAATATGTGTATAACCCATTTGGAGGAAGAAACTAAACCCTTGTAACACTTCCAATGAGCTCAATGTAAATTCATCTTCACCAACGCCAAAACCACTCACTTCTCATCATGAACCATCTCAAGAAAACAATCACCCCAATCAAGAATTACCAAATCCTTACATTAAGGACACTCACACATCACCACAAGTTGCCTCACATCCTTTATTTCCCATCTCATCCATCAATTCACATGTTACTCACACTCAATCTCTACCTTAAAGTGACAACCATTTCAACACACACCACCTCCATCTCTAAGTAGAGAAAGCCTTACAAGACCTATCAAACCTCTTAGCCATGCATCTCTCCCAACAACAAAACAACATTCTCTCATCACTTTACTCTCCAAACCTACCAAACACCCAACAAACCTATAGTCAACACCTTCCCTTTCCATTCACGCTCATCCTTCTTCATTTATGTTTCCTCAACAAATCATCCTTATCATCAACATTTAGTTTGACCTAAAGTCTTACGATAATGTTTATCCTTAAACACCCCAAACATGAAAAGCATACATAATGCTTAACAAAGAAACGTTGACAATTTAGGAATCTCTCAATACAACCATTAATCTATTTAAATCCACATTATTGTCTTGGTTAGATAATGATACCATAAGGAACGTGTTGATCGAGTCTTAGCCCTTAAGCATGTGTCGGTCAAATCTTATCATTGGTTCCTAAACATTTCCATGTCTTAAGCATTCATCATTTTTTTTATTTAGGTTGTTGTCTTTAGTGCCACACTTTAGAGTGCATATACCTAAAACATACATGATTTGTTCCCCACTAAGTGTCTTGCATATATATCTATCATCATCATTATATATATGTGCATTTTTCTACTAACTTTGTTTTGTAGCACTTTTCCGTTACTCAATTTCTTAGTGCCCCAATCAAGGGGGAGCATACACCAAGGGGGAGCATTTGCAAATGTCTAAGCCATTAGGTTTGCAACCATTTAAGACATTTACACATTTTTTGATATGTTTTTTTCATCCCTATATATATTTTTTGTTGCACGAAACTAACTAATGATGTAGGTTAAGAGTTTGCAACTAATTTGATACATGGATCTGCTTGAGTCAATGTTCAAGAGATGTCATTGTTTAAAAGGGATTGATAGAATCAAGACTTCACTTAGGATGATGCAAGCTTTCCTCTTTGATTGAAGAGTTGAAGTGTAGTTAAAGTCTCGTCTAGGAGTCCACCTTTTTGTTTTGACAAAAGGGGGAGAAGAAGTGTAAACAAGTAACTTATACATTTTACTATGAGTTATAGTTTACATATTTTGTCATCATCAAAAAGGGGGAGATTGTTGGTAGAAATATTACATTACGATATTTAATCTATACATTCTCTTCATGTTTTGGTGATGACAAACATGTAACTTATAACACATAACGTAAAGTGCTTAAGTTACTCGTAATCACAAATCATCAATTCATACGTCAACATCTTTCGACGTCTCATGTTTTCTTCAACAACAAATTTAAGTTTGCTCCCGACGTAAATCACTAAAGCTATGAACAAACAAACTTTAATTTGTTGAATGATCAAATAAATTTTTTATTTTTCTAAACCTTACAATTTTTTATAAAATGGGACAAACATTTTTAAAAAACATATACAAAACATTTTTGTATTTATAAGAAATGTTTTATTCAAAATAAACATTTTGAATTCAAATTTTCTACCCAAAAACAGCTAGAAAGTTCCAGAAAAACCTTCCCCGCAAAAAGACAAAAAAGGGAGCGTCTAAAATAAAAAATTAATATTTTCCCTTTATAATTAAGGGGACTGGCCATAATTAAGGGGACCGCCCTTTATAATTAAGGGGACCACCCAAATAAAAAATTAATATTTTTCCCTATAAATAGTGGACTGTTTCCACAGATTTTCTCATCTCTTTGCACATAGTTTTTCTCGGATCTAAACTCTTCTTTCAAACCTTTTTCTTTGATCACTAAACTTGTTATAAGTTTGTTTAAATGTGATCCAATCATCCATCCATTCAAGTGCAAGAGAAGAACTCTCGCTATCATCAAGATGCGAAGTTATGTAGTTTAGTTAGTGCGATCGTGACATGTCTTACATTCACAATGTATAGATCGAGTCCGTGTATTCCAAACTTGTGTAATAGTTAGATCATGGTGATCATAAGAAGGTATGTTAGATCATGATGATCTTAGTAGTGTCTTGGTGATGTAAAGTTGTGAAGTGTAGGGAAGATGTGAAGTGTAGTGAAGTTGTGAAGTGAAGAAGTTGTGTAGTTGTAAAGTTTTATTGTGAAGTCATGTAAGTAGTGAAGAAGTTGTGAAGTCGTGATAGATTGGTTCTAGCTAAGATTAGAAATCGACATCTAGCTTAGTGTCAGAAATTGATATAAGCAACGTTGTGTACGATTTTCTCTGCCTAAAGGGAGCTTGTTGACTAGTGAAGATAACTCTCGAGTTTGGTGCTCGGGGAGTGGAGTAGGGCGAAGAGGTGCTTCGTAACCGAACCACTATAAATCATCGTGTCCGGTTTGCATTTCCTCTTACTTATCTCTTTACATTTATACTTGCATTTATCGCTCTATATTTATATTTGCAATTGTGTGTTGTGTTGCTTATATAGTTTTGATTGTGTTTGTGTCATGTATTGATGTGAACATTGATGTGAATATGTATTTTTGGTATAGAATTTATATAAACACTCATCATATTATATCATGCTTGATCGGTGATTTGATACGAAACATTTTTAAGATTTTAAAAAGAAAACGTATTCACCCCCCCCCTACGATTTCCACATGAAGTTTACTTGCAAATAGGGTGCCTTTTATAGCAAGATGTAACTAGCTAAGTTCACTTAACTTAACCATGGTTAGGGCTTAAATGACTAGAGTGTAAGAAATGTATGGTTTTGGTGTAAGAAAGGATGGAAGGTTGCTTAATGTCATAACTAGTGTAAGAAGTTAGTGAATGTTGCTTGTAGAAGTTTATTAACATGTGTTGGTTTACAAAAGTCAAAATAATAAATTTCTCTTTGTGTTCCATCTACATAGATCCGGTTATGTATATATATAATTTTTGGATATTGGGTATAATTGTGGGTATTTGGTTGAGTATAGATAGGTATTGGTGCTTTCGGGTATGCCTAAATGTATTTAATTGTGAAATGTAAACGTTTTACGTGACCAATAAAAATGAAATATAAAAAGTTGATTATTACTTTCGTAAAAATATATATTTCTTGCTTGACGTAAATTTTAATTTGTTTGGTGCCCGTTTACGTTGATTTTTAGTTTACGCGATTTAACTTAACGATAAAAATTAAAAGCAAACGCGTAGAAGTTTAAAATAAATAGTTGAATATTTATTGACGTAACAAGATGCGAAAAATGTGCATTGTTACAGTTATAGCTTATGTAGTTAACTGAAATTACTATTAGCTTATTTGCTTATTTGCTTATTTTTAGCTTATCTATGGCTTATTTATTTTTGGCTTAAAGAGGAAACAAAGGAAAATCAATTTTGCTTATTACCTATTCTTGTCACATTTTTATAGCTTATTATGATAACTTATTTTGAGAACTAGAACGCCTAATAGCTTATTTGCTTATTTAATAAGCTCTATGTTTGTTTTTGGGCTAATAAAACCCACAACCCAATAAGGCCTAATAAGCCGCGGCTTATTGTGAACCTTATTGTGGTCTGACTTATTTTCATGGCTTTTGGTTATAGCTTATTTTGATATTTAAGTACTCGTGTAGCTTAACGGCTTAATAATAAGCTACGAATAGCTTATTACGGTCTTAAAGGGCCACAACCCAATAAGCTAAGCCCAATTGGTCCGTGAGTCTTAGCTTCTTTTGTGGACTTTTCGTTGGACTTATTTTCTTAAATAGGCTTGATAACGGGCCTAAAATGGGTTTTAAAAACGAATAACAATATTTTGGACTACTAATAAGCTAAAACTAGACATTTTAAAAACTAAAAGCGGACTCTTGGTAACGATTTATACTTATATTTATATTTGGATAGTCAAATAGTCATTTGAAGGAAGTGCGTTTTGATAAATGACGTGAAAATATAGATTTTGGTCGTTTTGTCGGAATAGATTTATTTAAGAGAAAGTGATTGAAAAATAAGGTTTAAAAACCTTGGAAACGTCTTATAAACGAACGGGTCATGCCGAAATTTTATAAAAATATTATACTTAGAATATTTTACTAAAAATCTAATTTCTTAGAAATCCGACAAAATGACGAAATAAATAAAATATTATTATTTTAAGAGTAAATTGCATAAATCGTCCCTAAAGTTTGGCCAAATTGCATGTTTCGTCCTAAATGTTACGAAAGTGCAAGGATCGTCCCTGTGGGAAACTTTTGGTGCAAGTATCGTCCCTGTGAGGAAACATTTTGGGAAACCTTTGGTGCAAATATCGTCCCTATGGGGATGATATTTGCACCAAAGGTTTCCCCACAAGGACGATTCTTGCACTTTCGTAACATTTGGGATGAAACATGCAATTTGACCAAACTTTAAGGACTATTTATGTAATTTACTCTTATTTTAATAAACCGACTAAAAGACGAAAATATATTTTATAATTTTATAAATTATAAAACTTCTATTAATGATTTAACATAACTAAAACGTGTCACTTTTCATAATTAATACAATTAAACTAGACAACTTAAGACTACCGGATAGATTACCGGAACATATTTATTTATAACTATTATCTAAGTCTAGATATTTTTCTCGTCTAATTTCCTAAATACTATAAGTGTATATTATTAAACATACATACTTTGACGTATTTTCCTCGAGACTAAGTCGTCAACCATCACGCAACCAATAACCTCAAAAGTGACCGTACAACACACATTTTGACTCTTATGCATCACCCTTAAACATACATTTAAGAAACCTAAATCTAAAATTGGACTTTACTGGATTAGGTTGAGTTTGGACGTCGTTGCACACTATTGTTTGATTATATCCTCAGCTACTTATCACTTTGCTTAAAGGTGCCCCACTTTTTTAAACTCTTTTCCATTAGGGAAAAATGATACTCAAAACCTTTTTCAACTACTTTTAAATTATGTGCAAAATCTTTTATTTCTTTTGGACAATGATATGTGCCTATGTTTGCTTAAGTGAATGCTATGTGAATACTATGCTAATACTATGAGATCTATCTATGCGAAGTTCCAATATGAATTTCTACCCCACATTATTTAGCCGACTGTGTAGCTTCAGCTGGTAGGCGATAGGTCCGGAGGATTATAAGCGTGCGGGGATTCTGTTGTATTGTTGATTTAGGGTTTGGATACCCTAGTATGATGTGTTGATAATTTAAATACTATTATATGCATTCTGATTTCATATTGCACAACTGTCCACTCTTACTTTCAAGCACAAAAAATAGGTTTACTTCTAAACCTACGAGCTCACCAACGTAATGTTGACCTTTTCGAGTATCTTTTTTAGGTGAAGCGAATGATCGTTAAACTCAAGATATAATGCCTTAGTGACCTAAGTTATCCCGCCAGGGATCATTGTTGAAGGATTGCATTTGAGACTTGTTTTCGTAAGGATGTCCTTAGATTATATAACAACCCATAATTTTCATCAATGTAATTATCCATCTATTAAATTAGATACAATTATCATCAATGTAATATCTACTTATTATATTAAGTACAACCATTTTCACGGGAATATTTTTGCTTTATTCCACCTATTATACAACGTAACTTGCATAACATAAGTAAACGAGCTCACGCAACCTACCTATGCCAATTTCATTAACGTTTATAGCCAGTAAACGTTATAATATGTCAAGCAATATGTTTTAAACTCTATTTTATCACACGTTATCTATTTAACGTACTTTTCAAAACGTTATTACAAAACGGATTTTAAACATTAACGTTTATATCAACACCTTAATTATATGATATGTTTACATATAAAGTGAATGTTCAAGCTTGCAAGGCATGTGTATGTTATCCCACTAATTTAATCCATTACACAACAATAATCTTTACCAATATGCTAGAAAATAAGAAGAAAACTTAGAGAGAGGCTTGGTTTAACTTGGGCTTTGAGCCCGAAACACGGACAATATTAGATTACAATCTAATCCCGTTGAACCTGACTAGCCTATTACAATACAAGACCTAGTTTGACTTTCTAAGACGGATAACATTCTTCCCCCAATGTTGAGGTCTCTTCCTTCAAACTGCTTCGTACCACTAATAACATTCTTGTAGGAGTTTGCTTTGATTTATCATTGTCTCCCTTGACGTTGAAGACATGACTTTTGACGTTTATGCTTTGNAAGAGCTTATCAACAGCTCTAGCTTATCAATGATAAGCTAGTAAAAGTCCATATGAGCCCTTCCAGGTTAAGCTCATCTTCCTTAAGTCCAAAATCCATTAAGCAAGGGTTAATTATCTGATTTTAAGGTTCTAGTAGATTAGATGATTAATTAAGCTCAAATCTAAGCTTAGAGACTCAGATGAGCTTTAATGAGCTTATGAGAAGCTTATCCAACAATAACAACTTATTAAACCATATTTGAAGAAAAATGAGCTTATGAAGGAGTTAAGAACTTAATAAGAAACTTTGTATTATGTAGAAAAAGATTGATTACAATACTTGAATTTAGAAATTACATTAAGAGATCACTAGCTAAAACATTTTTGAAAGAAAATTACATAAGCTAAATAAGCTAAAAAAATGAAACTCCAAAAAAACTCTCCAAAAAAAACTCTCATGATGCGTGTGAGTGTGAGGCTTTATATAGCCCTCAGCTGAAGCTTCTAGGTCCTCATAGCCCTTGCACGCTCCTTGCAATCCTGTCCTTTCAATCATTTCAATCATTGGATGTCTATTGTGGTCCGTTGGATTATATTTAGCTCACACGGATTGCCAGCGTGGCAATCCGTGATTGTAACACCTTGTGCTTCTTTTCCATACGTTTTAGTGTAAAATCCTCATTCCCCGTGTGTTTTCTTCAATCCACGCGTGTCATTCCATTTTGGGTTTCCACCAATGAGAGCGTTTGGTGATGTATAACTCTGCCAAGGTGTACTGAGCCACTTGAATTACCCTTCCATGCCCTTAATTTGCACTTGCCCCTTGATTTTGACCTTGTGGTAAAGGAAAAAGACGGTGAATAGTAACAACAGAAATTCCTGCGCCTTTTCTTTATAGAGGGGTGTTTGACTTTTTGATTTACCCGGGTTATAACTTTGTTTGACCTGGGCTTATAAAGGGATTTTGGGCCTGGCAAGTTTTGGGCTCGGGCTTTGGATTTGTTATAAGGAGTTAACGGGTGTTAACTCTTATAATTATAAGAGTTAACACCGTTAGGGTTTAGGGACTCTTTTTGTAATTTGGTTAATTATGAGGAACTGGTTTGGAATTTTTGGATTTTGTCTTTTTGTGGTTGACCACTGTTGACCATGAGTTGACTTTTGTTTGATCTTTGATAGCATTCTTCCGGCTTTTGCACACTCAATTCCGTTCCCGTGTTCGTGATTGTCCGGTTTTGACCGTTTTCTTGAGATTTTTGCAATATCCGTACCTACACAATCACAAAGACAAAACAAGCAATATACAAGCATTTAAAGCACAATTTTGTCTTTTTAGGGCTTATTTTGATATAAAACGGATATGTGTTTTAACACATATCAATGACAAGCTCCGTTTTGTAGAAGAACCTATAGAGATCATGGATCGAGAAGACAAACGGTTAAAGCAAAGTCATATCCTAATTTTCAAGGTTCGATGGAACTCAAGGAGAGGTCCTGAGTTCACATGGGAACGTGAAGACCAATTTCAAAAGAAGTATCCACATCTCTTCACTAAACTCGTACCTTTGTCAAGTGTTGCAACTTGAGCGTTGAGGACAAGGCTCTTCTAATGGGTGGAGACTATAACATTTCTTATTTTCAGGTCATTTCCCGACTTAATTATTATCATTATTTATTTTTAGGGTTTTACGTCTTCGCTTTTAATTATTATCCTATAGTTAAATCGCGTAAACTAAAAATCATCATTCAACATAAACGGATACCAAACAAGTTAAAGTTTACATCAAGCAAGTGTTATATGATTATTAAGAGTATAATTTATAACTTTTCATAATTTATTTTTATTGATTACGTAAAACGCTTACGTTTCGCAATAAATTACATTCGGGCATACCTGGAAGCACCTATACCTATCCATACTCAAACCAATACCTACTTTTATACCCAACACATAAAAATTAAATTCTTTTCTACTCATAAACAAAGAAAAACGGGATCCAACATGCATGTACATGAAATAAATCCTTAAAACCCACTAAGTTATACTTTACAACTCATAAACCTTACAAGAAGTTCCATGTATCCCATGTATCGATAAATTGGCACATCACTTGTACCCTAGACCCATTTTGGGCCGTGGCCTCCTCCTAGGGAGGAGGAGAGCTCTTACACCATGTACTTAAACCACTAAGCTCCCATGGTTTCCTTTTAGGTAGTTTAAGGTTTCAATCATGTTATAAATAGAAAGTCCAAGGTACTTAGCTCATTTACATACTCCAACAATTAACTTAAACACAAAAACTCTCTCCACATTCAACCAAAACCCACGGCCAAACATTTCCCATTAGGGCTTCATATTATTTGACTT